>PVJH01007966.1:0-88663 GCA_004026705.1 Nesogale talazaci | reverse complement strand
CTGCATGCCTTAGAAATGGTTTTGATTCTGGATTGGAATAAAGAAGAGACTTTCCCATTAACCACAATTAAGCTGTTCCTCTGCATATGGAGTTTCATAAAAGTGTATGCTATTTACCTAAAAAAAATGGTTTTGAGTTACAATGGACTTCAGTGTCTTTGGCACCCTTCATCTTGCTCTCAAAACAAACTGGTGCTGAGTCTCATTTGGGTGCAGCCTGTCGCTCAGATGTTGGATGGATGAGGTGAACATGGAAGGTGTGCATGCTCGTCGTTCTTGTAGGAGTTTATCTTCTTCATGAACTTGATGAACAAGTGTATCAAGCTTGCTGCTGTCGGAGTTGATTCTGATGCCTGGGATCGAGTAGAACTGTCAGGCTACCAGTAGGGCAGATGGGAACTGCAGCAGCCAGGTTTCTGAGACTCTGAATGCTTAGACTAGATGACCTTGTCTCTCTCCTTTGGGACAACTAGCAGTTCCATGCTTAGCCCACCATGTGGTCAATGTTTCTTAGATAAACAGGTTAACACCATCCAAATTAGGTGTGCCTGATCCACTCGAAGGAATACAATACAGCCACGAAGAATAAAAAGCATACATGTTAGCCGAGATGTCTTAAACCAAATGAAATTCATTCCCCTTGTGTTGGTGCCAGTTCATGGCAATCCTATGGGACCAGGTAGAACTAGCCCTGCAGAAAGCCCCGTCTGTGTCCCTGGTGGTTTGAGAGTGCAGACGGTGCAGCTAGCAGCACAGCTTGTAACCACTCTGCCACCAGGGCTTCTCAAGAGACATCGTGGAGACATTTTAGATGAGAGAAGAGGAAAAGTCAGTTGGGGAGCAATGCGTGTTATAAGGTGATTCTGATGTAGGTAACCTCAAGCCACATATGGAGCCCTGCAGGCACTTCGGGAGAGTATTGGATGACTCATGGCAAAGTGAACAGTTCAAGGCTACCAGCTGCTCCCAGAGAAGAAGAGGAGGCTGTGTGCTCGTGTCAAGGTGTACAGCTTTGGAACTGTACCCATGGGCATGATGAGTGGGCATCAGCTTGAGGGTGGTGCTTGTCTTTTTCACTTCACGAGGGTCATCCTGTGTGGCCATTGCTGTCCGTTCCTGTGCTGCTCCTTGATCCATGCAGCGACTGAGCCCATCGTGGTGCTCAAGGGGGCATCCATCTCCTAGAGGCCCGCCCTCATTGTGTTGCCCCTGTACTCTGCCACTGAAACCCCAAATCAAACTCCAAGCCCTCGAGTCAAGGCCGACTCACGGTGACCCTGCAGGACAGTGTTGAACTGCCCCATGAGTTTCCAACCCTGTGACTGCTGACACAAGAAGAACGCCTCACTTTTCTCCTATGTTGAAGCTGGTGGTTTAGAACTGTCAACCTTTCTGATTGCAATGCGTAGCCACTATGCCACCAGGGCCCCTTACTGTACCGCAGGATGCCTTTGACTAGCAGTTCTTCTTTCCTGAAGACGTGTCCGGGGTGAGCCAGCTGAAGCCTCGGTCCTTGTTTCTAAATCTCATTCTGGCGACTGCTCTCCTAAGGCTGGCTGTTTTCCTCCAGCAAGGATGTCTCCGGTGGCAGCATAGTGAGCTATCCACTCACCTTCTCATGACAAGGTCTGGTTTATACCCTCCAGCTGATCTCCAAGAAAAAGATGAGACTTTCTGCCCCTGCAAAGTTTTATAGCCTCAGGAACCCTCAGTGGTGGTGCTACATCTCTCTGTAGGACGGTTATGAATTGTTGGCAAGAAGTTTTGTTTTTTTGTGTCCATGGTACACTGAGTTGGGCGGGGTGGGGGGGGGGAGCTGCCATTGAGTCAATTCTACTCAATGCCGACTCTCAGTGACTCTGTGGGGTTCTGAAACTGGTAACTCTTTATGATAGTAGAAAGCCCTTTCTTTCTCCCAAAGGATGACTGGTAGTTTTGAACTATGGACCTTGTGAATCGATAACAACCTGACCCATCAGCACTATGCCATCAGGGTTCCCTGTAGTGTTAGAAAATCAGTCATCATCAATTTGGCTCATGGGGTCGTATAGTGGGTTTTATCACGGAAGACTTACATGTTTTCAATATGCCCCAAGGGAACATGTCCTGTGTTTGTAATCTAGGGGCTGGGAGAAGGGGAGGAAAGGGGTCCGTAGTAAAGAAATCCCATTGTAATTAAATGGAGAATCGAAGACTTGTGTACTTAGAGTAACCGTCTTAAATAACAAAGCCCTTTCCTGCAAAGAGGGAAGCATGCTAATTTCACACTCACCACAGTGGTCAGTGGCAGAAACATATCCAGAGCCAAGAAATACCCCCTTGTGAACTCTAACCCAGAACGAACGTCTCCTCACGAATCTAAGGTCTATTTACAACTATAGGTTTGCTCTGAAAGACAGAGACTGCACATTGACTTTCTTTATGACCAGATTTTTAAAAAGAGGGGTGGGAGTATTGTAGTTTAGTTGGTCTTTTCTTGAACTGTTCATCATTTCTTTCTAGAGCTTACTAAAAGGTTCTCATGCTTTGCTTGTTTGTTTAATTAAATACTTTTATTGGGGGCTCTTACTTCTCTTATCACCATCCACACATTCATCCACTGTGTCAAGCACATTTGCACATATGCTGCCATCATCATTTTCAAAGCGTGTTCTTTCTACTCAAGCCCTTGATATCAGCTCTTCATTCTCCCCTCCCTCCCCCATCCTCCCTCAGAAACCCTTGATAAGTCAAAGATTATTCTGTTCATATTGCCCTTTGTCACCCTTCACCCACTTTTCTTTTGTATGTCCCCCTGGAAGGGGATTATATGTTGATCCTTGTGATAGATTCCCCTTTTCTTGTTGTGAAAAAAATGCATGTAACACAATACACCGACCCTTTCAATGGGGCCCTGGTGATGCGGCGGACTACACCTTGAGCTACTGGTCACAAGATCAGTGGTTTGAATCCACCACTTTCTCTGTCTGTTCCCACAAAGATTGACGGTCTCAGAAACTCTAGGGGGCACTTCTACTCTGTCCCATAGGGTTGCCATGAGTCAGAATCAACTGGATATCAATGAGTTCAACTGATATATCAATCTTTATCAGTACAATTTAATCTATATCTGTATCCATGTCTATATCTTTCACTGGACACACAAATATGGAATATGCACATACTACATGTAGAATATATTCATATACATATTTTATTATACAGTATATAATATGCATGTGTTCTAGATTTCATATAGAATACATATAATGGAATAGGTATATGCATGTTATACAGCTGACTATATATTTCATTTTTCATGGAATATATACACATATGAAATGTACATGTACAAATATGTACAGTCTGTATATTGCTTATTTAATACATTCCATGGATGATGTATAATAGACTGTATGTGCCATATATGTAGTCATTATATATGGGGACTATATAATGGAATCTCTACATACATAAATATATATATCATATTTAGTGTATCTACTCATCAAGGATTTCATCTTGTTTGAATCCACAATTAATGCTCATGGAAAGAGCAATGAAGGGATCAAAAGACCTACTTACTGCACTGGTTGAATCTGCTGCACAAAGCATCTTTAAAATGTGGAAGAGCGAAGATGTCCCTTTGAGGAATAAGGTGCACCTGACCCAGGCCAGGGTGTTTTCAATCAACATGCATGCATATGAAAGTTGGCCAGAAGCAGAGGAATTGATGCATTTGAATGATCCGGTTGACTGAGAATAACGGACATACCTTGGGCTGCCAGAAGAACAAATAAATCTGTCATGAAAGAAGTACAGCCAGCATGTTCTTTAGAAGCAAGGGTGGTGAGGCCTTGTCTCCCATACTTTGGATATGTTATCAAGAGCGACTAGTTCCTGAAAAAAAGACACCATGCTTGGTACAGCAGAGCGCCGGTGAAAAAGAAGAAGGCCCTCCCTCAATGAGATGGATTCACGTATGGCTGCACAACTGGGCTCAAGCAAAACAATGATGAGGAGCATGTAGGATCCGGAAGCCTTTCTTCCTCTTGTACAGGGAGCGGTATGAGTCAGAATGTGCTTGACGTCAGCTGGCAACAATATACACCTCCCTCAGTTGACCCATCCTTCCATGAATGGTCTTATGGGCTGTTGCCACCTTTGACCATTAGGCTCAGTGCTGTAATTCACATTACTGTGCTGTTCTGACATTCTGATCGGCTTTCTTAATGACATACATGGGTCCAAGAATCCCCCAAAGGACCTCCTACCCCTATCTGGCAACAATGGCTGAGTGCACAGCCTGGATGAGCATTGACATCCTGGGCAGCCACCTGAGAAGGGCCTTTCTGGATTCCTTGTAACATCCCCGATGAAGAGGAAGGTTGCAGTCAGGTGAACAACTGAGGCATCCATCTGAGTTCATGACTCTGATGAGTCAGGCAAAGCATTTTACATTTAAACCATTGCACTGTGGTTTTACAAAGTTTTACAAAGAGAAGGAAAAAAATACCGTGTGGTCTTAATAATTTTATGCTGAATATCATGTCCCAAGGAGCCATCATGGACAAGGATGGTCAAGGTTGAGCTGTGAAGCAGAGACTTGATAGTTGGGGCTCATCAGAGGCTCTCAGGAAGAAGCGTGAGGCAGTCAGTCTGTGTCTGGGAAGAATTCCTGCCTTGGAAATACTATGGAGTGATCCTCGTCGGTCCTTAGGCCGCCATGCATGGATATCAAATCAGCAGCAATGGGTTAATAGCATGAATTAGACACACAAAAGGCCATTCTGAGTCTGCATGTGGTTTTGATGCTTAATCCTCACCTTCCTGGTATCAATGGTGACCATGCTTGGCTATTAGTTATAAAGTTGGTGGTTCAGGTCCACCCATAGGCATCTCAAAAGAAAGAGCTGGGTATCAACTTCCAAAATATGCCCTATGCCCTATTGGAATTGCTGTGGAAGGCAGTTCTAGTTTTCCCCTCTTGGGGTCTCTTTTATGGATCGGTTGAATGCTTGCTGACACGGTTCCTAGGACACCGTCACAGGGCAGGATGAGGTTCCACGATGGGGTCTGGAGGGTCCACACACAGGAAAGGGGTCAAGAGGGGAGTCAAACACCCACGATTCTTCCAGCTATTTCCTGCACGTTCCTTCCAGCAAGGGGACAGTTCAGGAAAGGTTCCCGTTAATATCACAATGTTTTATTATCACATTGCTTCTCAGTTCTAAGAGGCCACCAGGGCCCTGAAACACCATCAACTTAATGTCAGCTTTCCCCACTCCAGAAGCGTGAAAGCAGGGGAAATGGCTAGATGTTCCTCTGAAGGAAAAATGAACGGCAGCAACTTTCAGCCTTCCAGGAATGTTGATGCTCCCCTATGTGCCTCTGAGAGAGGGACGTTCAAGAAAATAACACGTGTTTCTAGCTTCAGACACATTCTACCCAAGGAGAAAAAGTAAAGGCAAGCAAGAAAATCCCCCAAATGAAAAGACGCAGCGCTCTCCGCATACACAGAGGTGAATTGAGTGGCGCTCAGAGACGTGCTTAGCTAACCCATTAATCCAGCAAAGCTTTGTATTAAGATGGGCTATGTCAGAACAGGTTACCCTGAAGAGGGCTTGCTTTTGAACCTGAACTGCCAAAATTCCAAGCAAACACAAAGAGCTGCAGTTTAAGCGGGCAGAAGGTGAGGAACCGCAGGGACGTGAAAAAGCAGTAGCAGCAGCAGCAGCAGCAGCAGCACCGAAGCCCAGAATGATGATCAAAGAAGAGCTCCCTGGGGAAAGAGAAGAGAGGGGATGGGGAGAGTGGGGGTGGGGGTGGCGCCCCAATAAGAAAAGTTTTTAAAAGCCCACGTTCGAGTCAAGGCACATTTCATGAAACGAATCGCGCAGAGGCACCGATGTTTTCAAAAGCAAGACTTTGCCGTGATTTTGCTTGTGTGTTCAACACACGCACTCTCAGCGAGCCTAGAGGACAGGATAGCACTGCCCCGGTGGGTTTCTGAGATTGCAGCTCTTGAAAGGAATAGATAACCTTGTCTTTCCTCCAAGGAGGAACTGGTGGTTTTGAACTGCTGACCTTGTGGTTACAGCCCCATGAATAATGACTGCACCACTGGAGCTCTCTGTTTCGCACATGGTAGGAAGGACATAAAGGGGCACCGACTGAATTTGGACTGACCTGATAACGGCCAGGGATTACCTGTTTTTGTGAAAATGAAATAAGTCAAAATAAGATGATATTGCGAAATAAGTCAAAATAAGATGATACTGCTTTCCTGCCCACTCAAGACTTTGAATCGGATTCTCACACCAGTCAAATGCGTGGCTGTGGAGTGTCTTCTCCCTCGTGGTGACCCTGCTTTTCCAGAGGCGATCTCCACTCCGTTGGGTTTCCTGAGGTCCATCTTTTTAGAAGTAGATCACCCAGATTGTATTTTGTTTTCCTGGGTGGGCCTGCAACTCTACCCCAGAGGTTCCCAAACTTGTTTGGCCCACCTTCCTCTTCTCAGGAAAAAAAAAATTACTTTGCTGGCATCTAAAAGCATTTGTACTCTAGTGTATGATCCAGGATCGAGTGCATGTCTCTGCTTCCACAACTGCACTCTTGGATCCTTCCAGCGCCCCGAAAAGGTGGTATTGCCCTCTTTTGGAAATACAACTGCCATCTTTAGCTTGGTAGCAAGGATTGAGAGTTTGTGGGCAGCGATGCAGACTTGTTTGAGATCTGGAATATGGTAAGTGCTTACAAATATGTGGAGTGGATGCATTCATGGGCGAAGAGCAATTGTTAGAGGACCACGTCCTTCTCTTTGGTGCTTACGGAGTCCCTAGTGGTGGAGTGGTTAGGTTGGGTTGTGATGCACATGGTAGGGAGTTCAAAACCACCAGCATCTCCTTGGGAAAAAGACAGGGCTTTCTACTCCTGTGAGTAGTTATATTCTCACAAAGCCATGGTGTGTGTGTGTGTGTGTGTGTGTGTGTGTGTGTGCACGTGTCAATTATGTCATCAGCACTGCTTGAGGTATGGGTTTGGTATAAGCTGTTTCGGTCTGATCGGTCTGGTTGTTGTCCATTTCAGCAGAAGGCGTATCCATTCTTTTTGGGACCCTGTCCTGGAAAAGCCAGGGTCATTGGTGAGTTAAGAATGGGAACTAGGCTGGCTATCTCTCGTGGTTTTCAAGAAGGAAGCCTGTGTTGTCTCCATCTAAAACCAGAGCCAAAGGCAGGACCATCGAGAGTTTATGCCTGCTTATAACAACACTGAAGAAGAGGGTAGAGCTGCCCCTGTGAGTTTCTGAGACTGAATAGTAGTTTCCAATTGTTGACTTCAAGGAATTCAAGCCAGTGCGTAGCTACTGTGTCACCAGGGCCCCTTGTCCTTCACAAAGAGACACTGCTTTCAAAAGGAAGACCCGTGTCAGTGGAATTAAAGAGTGGCATCCCATGAAAACTGCAGAAGCCTCGCGATCACTTATCTTCTAAAACCTAAGTCAGAATCGTTATTAAGCTTATTAGAAAGTCCTAAATGGAACCAGCAAGGAACTGTGGGTTTTCTTCTGAAGTGCAGCAGGTGATCAGGCACAGGTCTTACCTGTGAGCATAAAGGTGAGTTGGATGCATGCCAGCACTGAAGCTTGGTGGCCAAAGCCCACCTGTGTGCTCTGAGGATGAGGTACCGACTCATGGAGAGGGGACCCACACAGCAATCAAGGGTCACCTTGAGAGCAGAGATCACTTGTGGCTGCTGATTCTGGGGTGATCCGCAGTTTTGTGCTATGTTCTGCCTTTTCTCTGGGAAATAAAGTTTGGTCACATTTGGGATTTATGTTCTGTTGATTTTGTGTGTGACCTTGGACAATTTAACCTACTGGTTTCTTTATCTGAAAAAGTGGGGGATAATGTAACCTTCTTAGAGACTTACACAAGGTCATGAGTGGAAAGTTCTTAGCATGGGACTTGAGCACATAAACTGTAAGTCTTTCAGTAAATGTGCATCGATCTACCTAATCAACCTACCTCCATCCATCCATCCATCCATTTATCTACCTATTTATCTATGTGTCTACTTACATCTACCTGCTTGTCTAAATATCACATATCTATCATATATCTCTCTATTGCACAGTTTATGTATATATACTCCTCATTCACCCACTATCCTGTTAGCCAATATTTCACATTTGCAAAAGTGTTACACCATCTACTATCTTCCTGTTTGGGGCAGTAATTAATACCAAGGTGCTAGGTGAGATGACTCTGGGTAGATCAATGCTGGCCCATCCATCTCGGTTCATCAGCTATCATGCATTGATGCACTTGGACTCTTAGGCACTGATGTGATGTGGAAGTTGTGTAATGATGTAGCTATTCTCCATTTTGTAACCTGATGTGGTCAATCCTCCCTTTTCACAGAAACCTGATTTTTTTTTTTGCATAATGCCTGACCTTTAGCTAATGATGTGGTTATTTTTTTCTCTCCTGTTTTTGAATTGGTGCAAGTCCATGGATACTTTCCATGCCTGTGAGACTAAAGTAATTATTCTGAGAGAGGGATGTTTGCTTAAAATCTTCTCCCTCCATCAAAGACATTAGAGTTTTCCTTGACTCTGCAAGACTTGGTGATTACAGACTATTGGACCTTGAAGGTCAGTGATCCTGCTCACAAAAGAGGGAAGTGACTCTTTGAATTTGCCACTAGCTGTCTTCTTTCCCAAAGTCTTGTGTGTTTGTCCGGGAGGGTAGACTAGAGAAACAAATTCATAAGCACACATATGGATATAAAGGAAAGGTTTATAGACAAGAAGAAAGGAACATGAAGAAAGTATCCCAACCCAGTCCAGTCCAAGGTCATAAGTCCGATATTTGCCCATATATATGATACCAGTCTATAAAGTCTTCTTCTGTCTCATGAAGCATGTGCAATGACACCAGGCCAATCAGAGGCCAGTGGGTACAGAGTCTTGTGTATCCAGCGGCAGTAGAAGCATCCTGGTGCTGGCAGTGGTCTCTCCATGGCTCTTGGTTTCCAGGGCCATGCCAAATTGTATGGTCACTAACAATGCATATGAACTTGCTAGTTTCCCTGTGGTTTCAGCAATGGTGGGTCCATCAGCAGTGTCCATTGATGGTAGAAGCATAGCAGCACTGGCAGGAGTCACTCTGTGGCTTTTATGCCTTCAGAGGTCTGGTTCCATCAGGGTAAGTCCGTGTAGCTTCTCCTCCGGCTCTTCCAGATCCTAGGACTCAGCCTCTATGCTGCCATCTTGTCTTGTCAGTAGAGCGTCTCCCAAGAACTGAGTCAAGTGTCTCACCTCCAATTGGGAAATACTGCAAGACTTCTCAGAATTCTCAGGAGAAAGCTATGCTCACCAGAGGTCTCATTGGCTATCTCCAGATTGAAAGGCCAGACTCCACCCCTACACTCCCAGTGCTGAAATTGACACAGATCAGTGACTGCCACACCTTGCATATATGGTATTGGTATTGTTCAATTCCTTCACTATTCATTCATTTTGTTAATATCATCCCTCTTAGTCAGGGCTACAGTTTGCTTACCCAATGCACAAAGTTCCAAAAGGAGTTTTGTTAACATTATAAAGCATGTTTACAGTGTTGTTTCTTCTAAGAGATTCTAAATGGTTTTTAGCATGTTTTTAATATAAGTATAGTTTTCATTAAAGAAGTAAGAAAGCACCATTTCTAATATCCTCCTCATGAATGAGAATAATGAAGCCATGAAAAAAGAAAAACCTTCATGGAAATACTATTAGTGTTAGATCTGTGTTATAACACACCAACACACACACATTGTGTGCTATACTTTATGTAACTCTGAGCAGAACAGACTTGAAATTTTGCTGTTTTATATATTTTTAAAGTGAAACATTTTCCCAAAGGTGATTTGTGACCTATTTTCCAGAATATGCAGTAGCTTCAAATACTTGGTTGAGTGTGTGTGCCCATGATATATACAATTGCCATTCTATCCCAGAGAATTAAATTTTACCCTCTTTATTCGAAACGATGCTCCAGTGGGCACTGCTTTGCATATTTAAGATGATTTCTTTCAATGAGATTCCTAAATGTGTAATTCCATGGTCAGAGAGAGAGAGATAAAAATAAAATTTTATATGGTTCTTAATTCACATATTTCCAATTTGCTTTTCAAGAGGACCATGCCAATTTGTACAGTCACTAACAATGCATATGAAATTGCTAGTTTCCCTGTGGTTTCAGCAATGGTGGGCATCCTAATTACTTTAGCATTTGCTAATAGGAACGATATCATTGTTGTTATAATTTCAATTTCTGCAATTACCTGTGAAATCGATCACTTTGATATGCTTATTTTCTGGGCACATTTCTCTCCTAGAAGTCTGCCGTGTTTCAACAGATCTGCTGCCCAAAGAACAGCTGCACGACTAGGACTCAAATCTGTGTATATCAAACAAAGCTCCATGCTTATGGGAGTTCAAAGACGATGCTACAGAGCCTCGTTCTAGCACTCATTTTTCTCAAGTCCTTCCCCTCAAATTCCTATTATGCTTCAGGGTGGTAATACAATCTCAACTCCTGTCATCGAGTCAATACTGACAGCCAGTTCATGAGGACTCACCTGCTCACCCTTTCCCAGAAACTAGGGAAGAAGGGATGCTTATCTACCCAGCTCCTCCTTTACTCTTGGTCACAATTAATTCTGTACATGGCCACATATTTCAGAGGGACACGAGGGCATACGGTCAAAGGCAAGGAGACTTAAGACATATTTATAGTTGACAGAATGCATCTCCAAACCACACACCACCGAATATTTAGCCTAAAGGGATTAAATGTTTTGCAGTGGAGAGAGACTTCTTTTTTAAACACCACTTTGAATGCTGTAAGATAACTCTCCCAAGTGTTTCCCGCTCCAGGCATAGGTAATGCTGTTGATTTCCAAATCCACAAAGTTATTTCCTCTTCCCCCTCCACCCCCTCTTCCTTCTCCATGGCCATCTCGCACTATTAAAAGAAACACAGTCCACTCACTGCCTTCAAGCCAGCTCTTGACTCCAACGACCTGATAAGGGAGAGCAGAGCTGCCCCACAGGCTTTCCAAGGCTATAATCTTTTAAGGAAACAGACTGATGCATGCTTCTCCCACAGAGGGAGTAATGAGGTCAGACAGCCCACTTTGGGGTTAGCCGCTAAGCAATTTAACCCCCTGTGCCACCAAGGTTCCTTCATCCCCCTCCCCCCCAAATGCTCAACAGCCAATATTTTTGTAGTGGTGACACTTGAGGCGACGATCCACAAGGTTTGCAGCTCAAACCCGCCATAAAGATGGCTATAGGAGAAAGATGGGCTATAGACTCCCATAACTCGTTTTAGTCTCCACATCTCACAGGAGGTCGTTCTGCCTTGCTCTGGAACCTTGCTCTGAGTTCTAGTTAATTCCTTGGCAGTGAGCTTGTTTGTGTGTGTGTTGAAGCTACTCCCGTGAAACAAATGCAGGATGAAAATGAGCAAATCACAAAATTATGTGCCGTTTTCCCTTTCATCCTGCCTCCCAGTGATGACTGGAGCTGTGGCAGCCACCTTCTCACCATGTGGATGATATCAGGGCCACTACAGTTTCGGGAGCTGCCACCTGGGTGCCACCGTCTTCTACATCAGGGTCCTCCAACTTCACTGCACTTAAGGAACCTTAAAAGGTTTGTTCAACAACTGAGGCCCACACCTCCTGGGCAGACATTCTTCTTTAGGAGGTCTGTGGTCATCAGGTGTCATCCACTGGGGTCCGCCTCATCCCATGGACAGTAGAATGAAATGCTACTGGGTCCCACACCATCCTCCCACTTGTTCTTAGGCTTAAGCCCCTCCATGTGTTCACTGTGTCCATCCCTCTTGGAGAGGGTCTTTCTCTTTTTCGCTGCCCCTCAACTTTACCAAGCACGGCATCCTTCTCCAGGGGCTGGTCTCTCCCCACAATCTGTGCAAAGTCGGTGAGATGAAGCCTGGCCATTCTCACCTCAAAGCAGCTTTCTGGCTGTATCCTTCCCATTCTCTGTCTCCCTGATGTCACCTTTGTGTGGACCAAGGTGCTCATCTCTGCAGAAGAGGGGACCCTGATAGCACTGCGGCCACTTCAGAGGATCAAGAGTGGGTCTGGAGAACTGCCCACTCCAGAACTGTTGGCCTGCCCCAGTCTCGTTCATATACCTGTTGACTTTGCGAAACGATGAGCATCCCCAGAAGATGAAAATAGTGGGCGAGTTTGAAGATGATCTCCCTTGAGCTGTCACCCCAAACCCATCACCTGCTACTGGACGAGGTCACTGTTGTTTGAAATGGAAGGAGAATTCAGTCCATGTTCTGGAATCTTCGTGCAGGGGCTACAAGGTTGGAGGTCCAGCAGGCGGTGGCTCTCGTGGGCGCCCTAGCAAATTAGGTCCCACTCTCCTCTCTCTCACTTCCTGGTTTGCCTTTGGAACATGCAGGGTTGGGGAGGAGAGGAGATGCCTTTTCTCCCGGCATTAGCAAAATGAAGATCAAGCCTATCTAGAGTGTACATTGAAGACTTGGGAATGATGTCAGTAATATGTGTAAGAGATTTTTTATATTAGATAACTGCTCATTAAAAGTCAATCCTTTCCCCCCAGGGTTTTACAATAGAAAGTATTCACCTTTTGCAAATGAGGATAGTGGAATTTACTTTAACTCGGGCTACAATGAAAACTGCCAGAAAGGGAATTGCTCACGATACAATGTAGCTCTACCAAATTTGCATAATTTAGGCATAAAATGTAATACCCTGCCCGCACTCCTTTGTCTTCAATGAAATTGGTTTTCAAGTAATGTGTGGGGAATCATAACCAGCTTGAACAAAATGGATAATGTCAGAAAGCGAAAGAAGTGCCTATTAGCCTGGGAGATACTGCAGACGGAGCTCTGGCAAGTATAGATTACACACGTGTGTGTGGATATGTAGATAGGTATATGTGTATCTGGAGCGAGACATGCACATGCGTATGTTTGTCTTGTGACTTAAAACAAAGGACTTTTGACATTGGTGGACTTTACAGAATCATCAGGGCCATCTTTTTCTCTCTCCCTGCCTCCCTCCTTCCCTACCCCTCCCTCCCTCCCTCCCTCCCTCCTTCCCCCCCCCTCCCTCCCTCCTTCCCTACCCCTCCCTCCCTCCCTCCCACCTCCCTCACTGCCGTTGAGTCTATTCTGACTCCTAGAGGCCTTATGAGGCAGAGAGGAATGGCCCCTGTGCATCTTGATGAGGGTGGAGAGTTGTTTTTCTTCTGGGGAGTTACCGGTGGTCCGAACTGCTGGCCTTGTGGTAGCAGTCTCACACGTAGCCTATTGCACACTAGGTCTCCTTCCTCTTTCTGTAAACTCATGAAAGATCACTGCCATCAAGTCGATTCCGATTTATAGTGATCATACAGGGCAGGGTCAACCTGCCTTCATGAGTTTCAGAGATTGTAGCTCTTTACAGGGCTAGAGAGCCTTGACGCTCTCCCTCAGAGTGGGTGGTGGTTTCGAACGTCCGACCTTGCAGCTAAGCAGCCCAATCTGTCGACACTCTGCCACCTCCTTAAACCTGTTGTGTGGATAATTGCTCCACGTATTCATCATCAGCCTTCAATCCTTACGAAACGAAACGACAAACGACCAACCTAAACTCACAGCTCTCAAGTCCACGTTGACCCAGAGAAACGCTGAAGTTCAGGGCAGAACTGTCTCTGTGGATTGTCAAGACTCTAACTCACTCTGGAAGGAAAAAAGCCTCATCTTTATCCCACGGAACCACTGGTGGTTTCCTACCGCCGACCTTGTAGTGAGTAGCCTGACTTGTAACCACTGCTCCACCAGGGCTCCTCAAAAACAGAGCACCTGCTTATGGAAATGGGTATTTCAGATCGTTCCTCAGTAATGGGGAGTGAGCCCATTATACGCAGAGTGAAATCGACGTGACAGGAAGGGTGACATTGTCCCAGCCACACGAAGTCACGGGTACGCAAGTGCAGAGATGCTGAAGAACGACCTACCAAGGGGTTTTTTGCTCAGAAGTTGTTTTGCTGGGTGCCATAGCAATGCCCCACGGGACTTTGTCGGCTGTGTGCTTCATGGAAGTGGATGGTCACATCTTTCTCCCTGGAGGACCACTGATGAGCCCCGTCCATTGTGTTTTCCATGAGCAGTGGGACATTAACCCTCACACCAGCCCTCTACTTGATATTAACCAACTGCCATCGTGGATTCTGACTCTCAGAGGGACAGAGCAGAACTGCCCCGTGGAGCTTCAGCAAAGCTAATCTTTACAGACCCCCACTGCCAGTGCTGTCTCCCTTGGGGGTGAGGGCTAACTCAGGGCTCCCCAGCGTGGGTGAGACCACCCCTTGGGGAGTAGTGCTGGAACAATCCAGGGGGCTGCAAAAGCAGACACTTACACTTCAGCCTGGATTAGGGGCTATAAAACAAATGTTTGTACTGGTCGGGGTCCACTGCATAACTATCCCCCGCCCCCCTTGAAAATGCGTTCAGTAACTTATGAACTGGTGGGTCCCAACCTCTGACTTACATTTTGTATATATATAATTGCTGAACACTTGTGTCTGTGCCACTTGGGAACTGTTACCTCTTGTTGTTATTGTTATTGTGAAGCTCGCAGTCAGGTCTGACTCCCAGAGACCTCATGTAAGAGAGAAGCAAGCACTGGCTGGTTCTGCATCTTCCTCACCATTGTTCTTAAGGGTGAGCCCAGTGTCCGTCCATCTCACGGACAGTCTCATCCTCTGATGTGACCCTGGGACTTTGCATGAAGTCCTTCTCCAGGGAGGGGATTCCTCTGGTGACGTGTCCAAAGACCGTGAGCTGAAAGCCTCATCGTTCTGCCCTCTAAGGAGCACGCTGGTTGTACTTCTCCCCAGACAGATCAGTTTGGTCGTCTGGCAGCCTACAGTATAGCCAACTTCTTACGCTCAATAATCAAACTCATTTCAATGCCACTGAGTCCATTCTGATTCACAGTGACCCCATGGGACAGAGCAGAATTGTCCATCTGAGTTTCTGAGAGAGCAACTCTTAGAGCAAGAAAGCCTTGTCTTTCTCCTGAGGAGTGCCTGATGGCTTTGAACGGCTGACCTGGCAGGTAGCAGTGCAACGAGTAACCACTGCTTCGTGTGGAGATGGAAGCCCGTCAGATTAGTCAATGAGAGATTTCCCATACCCTTTGTTCACTTTGCAAGGGGTTCCCATATTAGATGAGGCTGATGCCTGTTCACTTGCCAGCTATCGACTCTGACCGTCACTCTATTTATCTTTACTTTAGGGGTGATGAAAACCATCCTCTTCCTATGGATCATGTGAAAATTCAACACATGAAACACTGTGTGCTGTTTCTTGTTTTATATATCTTTCTGTTGCAAGCACTCATATTTGTCTGGCTCAGAGCCCTGCACATTGGAAGGTGTCTGGACATTCTCTGGCTGGTCCTAAATGGGATACTGGGCCCCATGGCCAGAACTTAGGATCCAGTAAGTCCAGAACGGGGATGAGTGTGAATTAGAACTTTGGGAACATTGCCAGGTGCTGCTGCTTCTGCTCATGGTGGTTTGGAGACCACACCCTGAAGAGACACCCCCCCACACACCTCCAATTGTACTTACTGCCATTCTTCACATCTGTATATGTATATATGCCTGCATATCATAAAAAGAGTGTAGACAACTGTGTTCATTTCCTAGGGACTTTGTGGCAGCTGGGTAGCTATGAAGCTATGATGTAGAGGTGGGAGTATACAGGGTTGGGATTCTAGGAATGCTTCTATTAAGCTTGGGGGAGCCTTCTGCCCCTCCACCCTCACTTCTTCTGGTCTAGAACGTGTAGCCAAGGGAAAAAGTGGAGCAGTCACGTTGGAAACATACAATTAGGCTGCCATGCTGGACTGAGAATCAGGGGTGGTTGTTAAGTCACTTTCCCTTCTGTTTTGTTTTATTACTTCAAGGCAAACTCCATCTGCCTGATGGTACAAATGCCTTCCATGACACATGGGCATCCAGATGATTCTGGTGCATGGCAACTCTACAGGACAATGTAGAACTGCTTTAGTAGGTTTATTGTGACTGTAAATCTTTACAAGAGCAGAAAGTGTCATCTTTTTCCTGCGGAGTAGCTGGTGATTTTGAACTGCTGACCTTGCAGCTAGCAGTCCAGTGTGTAAAGAATGGCCTTTGTGGGCTGGGTCTTGGAAGGTCATCCCTAAGGATATCCCTGGATGTGGCCCTCTGTAGAACAAAAAGATAGACTGGAAATGCACAGGGGAAACACAGCTGAACAGAGATAGCAAGGCACCTGGAAGTCACTCACTAGTGGGATGATGGGCCAGCCTCCAGCCAAACGGTGTGAGACACGGGCAAGATAAGCCTAGCATGGGTCTCACTCAGATAGGGCTTTGCATCTGGAGAGAGAAATAAGAAACCAGTAGAGAGTGGGGCCAATTATCAATCATGGAAAATGGTAGACACACCCATGAGTACTCAAATAGAATCTAATTCAAGGAGGAGCTATGTAGATGAGGAACACAGAAGTATCACATTTTATTGGGAACCTTCCTTGAGTAGATGAAAGGGCCCTATATCTCCTGTCTCTTATTGCAATGATTGATAGACTTGTACCCCCTACGTCTAGATTTCTGTGGTGGAGAAAGAACTCTAGGGGCTTACTAAGGATTCCAGTCCCTTGTTGTTCTGATTCCTTTGTGAACTTACACACAAACCTAGCAGTCTTCCCACTTAAATAAAAGTAGAGGAAAAGGAATGACAACAAAAGGAATGAAAGGTTGACATTTCTATTAGGCTGGGTTTTCCAGAGAAACAAAACCACTGACCCTTGTATGTCTATGTCCATAGAAAGAGATTTGCATCAGAAACGGCTCACACCATTGTAGGAGTGGGTCATTCCAGCCCCTGTTCAAGTCTCTGGGTCAGGTGGGACCTGGAGGCTTCCCCTGACTCTGTAGCTACAGGATCTGACGAGCAGGAAGACAGATGCACCGCTGAATGAATCCAAGGTTGGAAGTCCACCAATGACTCCTAGGTCATCAAATGATGTAAGCACAGCTAGACGAACCATATGCAGAATCCAATCCCAGCAACAGAGGTAAGCTAGGGTCTGCACACTGTCAGCCTATGCTAGGAGTGGGCTTCATGCCAAATGAAATGTCCCTCAATTGTATTCTGGGTGTGACCAGATGAAAGAGGTGGCATCTGTTCTTTCCACCATTGCTTGGCTGCTATGTAGATGACCCCATCATGAAAATGACCCCATACTGTTTGATCAGAGCATGGGCGAATCCTGGCTCACCCAAGTGGATATAAAGCGTAATGATCACAACACCTCTTTTAAGGAGTCCCATCTTTCTCTGGCATCATGGTAGCCTCTGAATGCCCTCGGTTGGGGTGGCCTGTAGAAGAGATGCCTGCCTGGGCTATCAAATGGACCAGTTACGAGGTACCCCCTGCAGAGCTGTTGTGAAGATAAGCGATGTCTCCTTGTCTAATGCTCTTAAAGACCACAGTGCCATTTTCTAGCTTGAAAGGCCATTTGTAAAGCTCACAGGGTTGTCTTAGTGATTTACAAAAGAGAAACAGAAGAACAAAGCAGGAGGAGAATAAAACTCAAAAGCCAGTTTTTCCTCCAAGAAAAAGAAATGATCCCACGTGCCATTTGCTCTATAGCCAGTCTCCCTGTTTCCCAAGTGCTGCTTGCAGGGAACGCCCGCTCTCGGTGCCCGGCCTCCCAGTCAGATTCACTTTCCTCCCATCCTGGTGATTTCTTCTGGCTGCCACCCTGGCCTTTGCCTCATGTGTTGTGAGTTAAAATTGAGACCCTGCTCTGGATATTCTTGGGGTGGGAGGGAGCTCATGACAGGAATCAGTTCATGCTTGCTTGTGATGCATGGGGGAAATGGAGTATTAGCAAGGTCCCTTTCTGGGAAGGAGTCAGTAGAGATTTACTATGGATCCGAACATCAGGCAAGCACAAACCCCAATGTCAATACTGGGCTCTCCCCAGCTTCCTAGGATTCAGGAAAATACAAACTCAGAAAGCAGCTTCTCTTCAGTGGTCATGATTTCCACCCATTTTCTGCTATTGAAATTTATATATTCTATATATTTATGTTGAAATACATATGCCAATAGACACACATATCACTTTATGTAGAGAGACACATGTATGCATACACATAGATCTGTTTCTAGATAGATAGTGACATATACACACATATCTGCTTTAGATAGATAGATACAAATGTATATGTGTATATATGCTTATATTTTAAACTGATGGGCTTCTAAAATGAACTACAGGAACTTTTAAAAATATATATATTTTTTGAATGGAATGTGGTCTCACATGTTTCAGAGTAATTCGTTTCTGTCCTTTTCATGAAAATTGTCTGATCCCTGGCTTTAAGAAACAATGAAGGACCTGATTCTTCATTTGTGCATCCAGCACAACCATGACAACCACAGGAATCTGCTCCCCTGTGTAGACTCTACGAGGAATCTCCTCTTAAGTCAAGATGACAGGTACAGGATTGAATAAATGAGAGGGAATTGTAGATAATAATAAATATATGTCGACTCTGTTCTTAATAAGAAAAGACTTTATGGCAGCTTGAAATAGCTTTTCCCTTAGCAAATAAAATAAGAGGATGCTGGGAACAGAGAAAAGATAAATTCAAGCAATTTGTATGTGGGAAAGAGAGGGGTGATGTTTCTACCCTAATCATCAGTTAATATGTTGAGCACTCATTCAGTAGCTGCCACTTTTCATCTCTTAGCTCACATCTGCAGCGCGTTGTGGATAAGTCATTCTTAGCATCCGTCTCACATCACACATGACAACGTGGAAGATACCGCTCTCAGCAGAAGGCTCAGAACACGAGCTCAAACCAGCTTGGCCCAGAGACTTTGCTCTGAACTCAGCAGTGTATCAGTCAGCTTCTGCTGTGTAACTTGTGGTCCCCACGCCTGCTCTTACTCTTTGATGTGCCTGAGTCAGCACCAACTCACAGCCCCCCAACCCATAAGCCTAAGTCGAAAATTATTGCTGCTAGGGTTCCAGTCCATTCCTGTGTGAGCTCGAGCTCATTCCCAGCAAAACATGTGTAAGTACATCTCCAAGACCCATGGGTGGCTGCAGACAAGTTCTCACGGGAAGATGCTTGTACTGATCTCCTCAGGGTCTCTTCTCATAGGGGCTGCAAGCAGAATCGTGACTTTGGAAGGGGTCTGTTGGACCAGTTCAATTCAGAGCAAAGACATCAGCTCAGAAATTTCGGGCAACTGTCTTCATGGCGAGAGATTCCAAAGTAGGCTACCTTGACAGGTCTTTTCAACAGACAAGATGTGGGTAACGAGAAGGCCAGAGGAGCGAATGTTTGAATGCATCTGTGATAGTAAGGTTGTTCTGTGAGAATTTTGTTGGAACAGCTTGCCCTATCTCTCAACTCTCCATCCCTGACCTTCCCCCTTCCGACTTCTTTTTGTTCCCCCAAACTCAAGGGTCATTGAACAGGAACACAACCTGAGCCCCACCTGGAGGCCAGGCCTGTCGCTTTGACATGGAGTGAATGAAAAAGACCTGATTTGGGGGGAAGGGAAGGCTTAAGGAGGCGAGACCACCACCTTCAGAGATGTGCAGACCTAAATGGAGGTGATGTGGAGAAGCTGCAGCTTCTTGTCTTGCCTTTTGTGTGTGATGAAGTGGCTTTGAGTCTGAGGGGATCGTTTTTGACTCACCCCCATAGAAGAGAGTTGTTGTCCAGTTCCTTCCACATTGTCCTCCCTTTGCTAGTTAGGTCTGAGCTCAGTGTCATGACCCCTGCTCAAAACCAGTGGCTTTCGATAAACATTGGTTCAGGCAGCATTTCCAGGGTTGACCTTCGGTATGAGGAGCGTCTTGATGGAGGGATAATAGGGAGAGGTGAGGCTAGAAGTCCAAATTCTCAACCTCCACCAACCCATGGTGTCTGGGTGGTTCACAGGGGTAAGGACCCGCCCCACACTTGAAGGCAGACCAATCAGAGACGTGTGGGGTGAAAGGCCAGGTGACTGACCTTTAAATCATTAACTACTGAACAAAACCCATGGAGCCCGGTTTCACCCTGGCACCATGGATCCCCAGGAACTGGGATCAGCTGTGACAATGGATGTACTGGTTTGTCACAGTGTGCTTCATTTCCTTGGGAGAAAGACCGGTTCTCTACTCCAACAAAGAATTCCAGCTTCAGAAACGCACAGGGGCAGCGGGACCCTATCCTACAGGGTGACTATCTATTGGAATCAGCTGGATTTCCTTGACTTTGTTAATGCCTGTGAGGCCTGCTCAAGGAAGACTGCCCTCCCAGACCACTTGGCCTGCCAGACAGTCATAGCCAAGGTCATCCCTAGAAGTGCATGCACCAAGAACAAGGAGATAGAATTCACACACGGATTAAGCCTCCGGTGAGTCCCCTTTGACCCTCTCTGAAGGGTGTGAGGGGCCTTGTTATCAGACAGAGCGTTCTGAAGTAGATCTTGGCAGATGTCGTTGGGTTAAAATGTAATAGCTTCTTATTTGCTCTCCCTTTAGACCCACTTGAGAGTTGTTTCCATTTAAAACAGTGTGAGGGCAATACGTGTGGATGAAGCCTCCATCGAATGCTCTCTGACCCAAAGTTTGGGATGTCACTATAGCCCTGTTACCATGTAGAATCGGTGGGAGATAGATTCTTGAAGGTGCTGTTGGGTTAAAATTGAGCATCTTATTTGATTTCCCTTTTGACACATTTTAAATTTCTTCTGGTGTTTAATAAGTTCTCTCTTTTAACAATGGAGGTTTTTCTGCTTTACTTTGTTACTGTTAGTTTTTTGTTTGCTTGCTTGCTTTTAATGTTTTTTTGTATATGGTACCAGGATAGGTAAATCTATAGGGACAGTTACTGAACCAATAGTTTCTTAATGGAGGAGGAGCCGTGGAGAATGAGTTGCTAATACAGATGAGTATAAGAACGAGGAGGGCCGGGCCCTGGTGGTCTACTGGTTGTGTACGGGACTGCAGCCCACTGGGTTGACAGTTCAAATCCAGCAGCAGCTCTCCAGGCGCAAGACTGGGCTTCCTACTCCCACCAGGGCAGTGATACAATGAAGAAAGTGTTCTAAAGTTGATTGTGGTGATATGGTACAACGCATCTTCGTATGATTGAGCCTTTGAGTCCTGCAATTTGTGAATTATATGCCAATAAAACTGTTTAGCATAAAAACCACACACAGCAGTGAGAAGATGCAAAAGGGCAGTGTGGCCTTTGCCATCCATTCACTGCCTTAACGTGAGCCAGTCTTCAACCTTGCGGTATTGCTGGGTAGGTGCTGCTGGCAGACACGAGTTTTTTAACTGCCCAGTGGGGGCCCCCCGGCCATCGTCACTTCAGATACAGATGGTCAGGCCCTTCGCCTTGGCACCCCTGAGTGGGTTCAAGCTGCAACCTCTCAAATAACGACTGAGGATTACATCTTGGCTACCTCGCAGGCAATGCAGATGCTGGTAAAGAATCAATCAGTCAGGGGATTCTGCTCAGCTGGGGTTTGCCGTCTGGGGGAAGAGGTATGGTTGGGAGGCACCCTCCAGTCAGTTTCAACCCCTAACCCCCCTCACCCGCCCCCTCCCAACAACAGAAGGACACACTGCCCCATCCTGCACCACTCCCATACAGGTTCCGATATCTGAGCTCGTTGCTTCAGTCGCTGTGTCAATCCGTCTTGTCAAGGGTTTTCCTTTCCTTCCCTGCCCCACTAAAGACCACACACGCTGTCCTTCTCCAGGGACTGGTCTCTCCTGAGAACACAGCCAGAGTGTGTGAGACAATGGAGCATGGCGGCTGTACAGCCTCAGACGCCCTTGGGAACAGGACAGATTTCTCCTAGAGGAGAGCATTTGAGTTGACTGCAGCATTGGATTTGGTTCGATTTTTTTAATGACTGTGGAAGGAGGGAGGGCTGTAGGGTTTCCAAGGACTCCTTTAAGCTCAACACATTTCCTTACACCTCCAAATCCACACTCACTGCCATTGAATCACAGGTACCTTATACCAGAACCGCCCCTGTGTCTCTGAGACCTTAACTCTTAATGGGAGTAGGAAACATCGTCTTTCTCCCAACAGTTTCTTAAAGTATCCCCTAAATACAAGTTCTGTGGAAAGATAGGGAGATCTACTATGTAAATGGAGCTCTAGGGCATTGAGTGAGAATAATATTTGGCTTCCCATCTTGTATTTGAATCATGGCGCTGTGGAAGAACACTGAGGGTATCATAGACTGGTAAAAGAACAAATAAATCTATCTTGGGAGAAATGGAGCCAGAATGCTCTTAGAATCCAAGATGACTAGACTCCACCTCACGCACATGCCAGTTTGGTTTGATGGGTAGAGTGTTCAATGCGAAAAGAAGTCAGAGTTCTGTAATTGACTAGTAATGCCTGTCACATCCCCGGGCTTAGAGAGCAGTGATGTGCGTGCTACATATTAGCCGTTCCCTGATGTCCATTTCATTTTTCCCTCACATTGCTTTCTGTGGCTTTTTTTAACTGCTCATTGGAAAATTCCTGCCACATCCAATGTTTTGTTCTGCCATAATTGAAAACAACCAAAGAGGGGAATGAATACATCAAAAACAAGATTCTCTCCGCTGACACCCAAAAGGATCCAACAAAGGCAATTGTGTGTCGAAGGAAGGGATTAGCCCCCCTCCCCCTGGTAATGCAATCGCTGTGTGTTCACAGGCAAAGACCAATGTTTCGCCAAATTCAAACTTTTGCCCAGTGCTTCCTGTGTGAATCCTGTGTTTCCCAGAGTAATCCTACAGATGCATCTCCTAATGACTGGTGAATCCCTACGTGTTCATCTTGTAATTGGGCTCAGTGGGGTCACAGCAGAGAAGTGAGAGGACGCGTGTGAACCCAGACCTGATGGAATGTCACCCCAGGGAGGGACCCCACCAGGCATGGAACAAAATGCACCAGGGTTGTCTGTGGAAGTTGGACTGCAGGAAAGGGACACTGACTGGGACCATGGAGGCTTTCCCTGGGTTAGAAAACGTATATCCTTTTTGTTGTTGTTGTTGTGGTTGTTGTTTTTGGCATCACTGCCCTCAGATGGTGGGAGTAGGAGGCCCAGCCTTTGCTCCGTGGAGCTGGAATCGAACCTCCATACCAGTGGGCCCCAGTCCCGCGCACAACCACTACGCCACCGGGGCTCAGCCGAAAACGTATATCCTTTAGAAAGGAGTCACAGTGGCTCAAGAGTCAAGCACTCGATGGTCAGCTAAAGGGTTGGAAGTTCAAACCCACCCAGGGGCTCCACAGGCGTAAGACTTGGAGATCTGCCCCTGTCAAGATGACAGCCTGAAACCCCCATGGGGAAATCTCAGAGTTCTCCTCTGCCACATGGACTTGCTATATGTCTGTCTCAATCCCCAGGCACACAGCTGTCTGAGTGCTGCCCTCCGACATCAAGCATGCCATCACTTTTCCAACATGGCAGCCCTTTGGTGATTTTCCAGTGGGATTTAATCATTATTTTAAAATTCTGATGGGACTGAGAATGGCTTCCCCACCTGACCCCTTAAGTGTCTGGCCCTTCTTCACTTTTCCTCTCTTCCTGATATCTGGGAAAGCATTCCTGTCATTGTGGCACTGGGGGCAGTGGTCAGTGGAGATACAGTGCCCACTTACTAAGTATGACATTAGCAAACTCCTAGAACCCCATCATGTCAAAATAAAGGCTACAGGCAATCAGGGTGTTAGAGCTTGAGAAGGCTGCAATGTATTCGATTCAGTAGAAAGAATATAATATGCCCTCTCCAGCTTCTGCTAAGTCTTCAACTTGACCAAGTGTTTAGCCACAGTCTTTGCTCTTCCTACAAACTAATAGAGTCATGGTCTGGTGAGCAGCCCACCTAGGTTTGACAAACCTCCTTCCCCGTGCATATTATATCTGAGAAAGACATGACCCCTCAGCCCAGCCCCAAGGATCAAGTTCCTGTGGCTTGGTCTACCCTCCTTCCCATCCCTAGCCAGCTCAAAAAATGGCCAACCCACTGATGTGAGAGTCCATTCTGATGCCCAGTGCAGGGATACCCTAAAGGGCAGGGAGAAACTGCTCCATGGGGCTTCTGATGCTGGATATCTGCATGGAATCAGACTGTCTTGTCCTTTTCCTGAAGAGCAGGCTAACACTTAACCACTAGAGTTCCTTCCAGAACTGCAGGCAGTACAAAATACAATAGAAAGAACTCACCCAGGGAATCCCTCAACATAATGCAATGCCTCCACGGTGACCTAAGGTTTGCTTTGTATCTGCTGGACCCTAGTAACAGTGCTCATTGAAACCCTCATGACAGGGTCTTTGCTTAGGATTTGCTTGATAGTCCTCTTTGTTATCTTGCTGAAACAGAAGGCTGCTGCTTCGAGAAGTGGAATCCATAAAATGGGAGAGTTCAAAGGACTCTCCTTTCCACCCCAGAGGACATTGGGGAAGAACATGAGGGATAATGGGCTTGTAACTCTCCGGAGTTGACTCATTGGTCACCACCTAGGGAAAGCCCCATGTCCATCAACTATAAAACCAGGAAAGAAAACTCCAGCCTCACAGAGCTGCTGGGGTGATGACTCTGCACTTAGAAGCAACACAATGTTGTTTTTATGGTATGACCTTGTATCTGCATTGAAGCTAAAATTGTGCTATTGGAGGCCTACTTAAGGAGAAGGCTTGCCTTTCTTTGAAACTGAATTCATCCCTTTGGAAATCTCTTGTTTTGGTTCACCATGAACTTTTATCCCATCTACCCTTGGGTGACTGGTGGGAGATACAGCGCCCACTGACATTTTCTAACTCTGGAGTTTCCTGGGAAGTTTTAGACTGCTTTGAGGACATGCTTCTATCTGGTGTGGCCTACAACTCTGTATGGATCTGAAGAAATGGACATCCTTTGACTAAATTGTGCACCAGAGACCCATGAGATCTCCTTAACCCACTAATTGCTTCTGTATTTGATATTACAACACCCCCCCCTCCAAATTTCATTCGAAATGCCACTGGTGACTGAAAACATATGGATCCAACACCCGCAGCAACAGCAAAATCTGAAAGCCAAAAAGAATTTCATTTTGAAAGGGCTATGAATATTCAGGTGAACTTTTCCAAACCCAAACGCACTCTCGTCAAGCCCATGTGGATTCCCAGGGACCCCGTAGGATAGAGTAAAACTGCCCTCCAGGGTTTTCAAGGCTGTAATCTTTCTGCTTTGGAATGTAAGGAGTCCTGGTGGCCTGGAAACCGCAAGGTCAGCAGTCTGAAACCACCAGTCACGCTGCGGGAGAAATATGAGGTTTTCTACTCCAGTCAAGAGCTGAGATCTCCAAAACTCCCAAAGGCAGTCATCGTCTGTCCTCTGGAATTACAATCAGTCAGGATCAACGAGATGGCAATGAGTTTGATTTTGATTTTGTGGTGGTTCTCCTACAATGTGGCTAGTGGGTTGGGACTATCTACCTCCTGGTTGTGTGGCTCTGTGCTTACGATTGTGCTATGCTTTGCCTTGGTGCCAGCCCTGTGTTCAAACACCCTTAGTGGGCCAAAGATCCCAATCACGTTCTATGGGCTCCACAGCATCTGGTCCAGTGTCTTCCGCAGAGGAAGCAACAATGACAACCCAACCCCTCAAACCTTTGCTGTCCAATCGACTCCAACTGATAGTGATGCTGGAGGACAGAGCTGACTTAGACCAGGACCCAACTACCAACAGATATGGCAACTGGGGACCTAAAGTCTTGAAGTTGAGCATGCGGCCATCCAGCAGAGAAGCAACAAGCCCACCTGCCTGTGTGATTACGTGGTGTCGGCAGGATCAGGTAACAGGTATCAGAAGACCCAAAACAAAAATTGTTGAGCATAAAGAGGGTTGGAGCAGAGTCCCCAGACCCATCTGTAGACAATGGGACATCCCGCCACAGAAGGGTCACAAGGAAGGGATGAGTGCACTGGGGCACAAGTATAGCACTGAAGAAACCGACAGTATTCCTCTGGTTCCTTATTGCTGCCTCACTCCCCACTGTCACGACCCCAGTCCTGCCGTTCACTTCTGGCTAGACTGGAGCATGTGCACTGGCACAGATAAGAGCTCATGACATGCAGAATTCAGATCAGATAATCCCCTCAGGAACAGAAATGGGATTAGCAATACTAAGAGGGGTGGGAGAAGAAGGGGGAGGAGGGGGAAAAGAAGGAATTGATCACAATGATCAATGCATAACTACCACCACCCCCAGTCACACCCAGGAGATGAACAACAGAAACACAGGTAAGAGGAGATACAAGTCAGTGTAAGACATGAAAATAACAATATTTTATAGTTTTTCCAGAGGTCACAAGGAGGGGAGAAGCTGATACCAAGCGTGCAAATAAAAATTAAAATGTAGAGCATGATGGTGGCAGCATATGTACACATCTGCTTGATATGATTCATGTATGGATGACTATAAGAGCTGTAAAAGCCCTCAACAAAATGACCTTTAAAAATAATCATCATTAGGTCAGGTCCGTAGGGTTTTCTAGGCTAGACATCCTCATAGGAGCACATGGTCCCATCTTTCTCCAACGGAGTGGCTGGGGGTTTCGCATCTTTGGGCCTTTGTTTAACAGCCACCTGTTAACCCACTGCAAAAGATACCCAAGGCACCGACATATGTATAATGGAGTCTCAGCTCACCTGTCACGGGCCGGGAATTATCAAGTGTAGAAGATCGCCTCTAGCCCTGAACATCCCTTACACACGTGCACACCACATGGTTGTTCATAAGTTGTCAAAAGCCAGGAAGGCTGCTGCCAAGAGTGGAGGTTATAAATAGGGGAAGGGGTGAACTTGGGCACGGCTGCCCTGGATTCTTCTGAAAAACCATCTTCCTTGTGCTGTGATCTCTGCGGGCTCTCTGATGGCGACATGGACCTCTCTGGATCCCAGAGTGAGCAGCCAGGAATTAGAATGCCCCTGAAGATGCCGAGTTAAATGGACTTGCCACGACAGGGTGGCTGTTACATTAAGTGATCTAATGAACACAGATCCTGAGGAAATAAATCGAATGCAAGCAATCAACAGCGATCAAGGAAGCCGAGCTTCCTGGCCACTTAAGATGTATTAAATGAGCGTTTCAATCACAGTGGGTATTTTTCACAAACCCTCTTAATCAGCTAGCATCACTCTCCAGCAAGTGCTCTGGCATGGAGGAGAGGGGACGAGGATGAAGAGCCGCAGGGCACTTCACCCACCCGTGGACATGACAGGCACTGCGAATTCTGCCTGGGCTTCTCGGAGGTGGAATAGTCAATGGCAGAAGCATTGGGGAAGGGCCAAAGAAACAAATCAATGCTAAGTTCACTGCCTTCCAGTAGGTTCTGCCTCCCAGAGACCCTACAGGACAGAATGGAGCTTCCCTGGTGGGCTTCCCTGGCCGGTCATCTCTATGGGAGCAGAACACCTCATCTCACTCACATGGAGTGGCTGGTGGGTTCAAACTGCTGACTTGTGTTTTGTGGCCCAACAACCTCCACCACTGGGGCCCCTGTGAAAAGGGTTGGGGAAGATCACTTTCACACATGGAAAGAAATCATTAGTATTTTTCATGTGATGAAATAGATAATTCCAAGTGTAGATAAATTTTGAAATCTCACTTTGGCTTTGATGCATGTGATTCCACTGTAAAATCAAATTAGATCTCCCATAAAATGTCTATGCATCGACTTACCTGTGCAGCTCTCTGTGTGTATCTGTTATGTGTACATGTAGCACACAATTATCAATACCGACTGGCTGTTTTAGGCATGTGATATACGCATGCATGTATACAATGGTGTGTGTCGCTGAGTCAATTTCAACTCGTGACAACTCTGTAGGACAAAGACGAATGATCCCATGAGGGTTCTTTAGGGGAGAAGGCTGCCACGCCTTTTCGCCCACGGAGTCCCTGGGTAGATGCAAACCTGCAACCTTGGAGTTAGCAGCAAGCACTTAACGTCTAGGTTTGTGTGTGTGTGTGTGTGTGTGCATGCGCATGCATTGTTGCTGTTAGGGGCCCTGAAATCCTTTCCCAATCATAGCAGCCCCGTGTACCATAGAATAATGCTTCCTAGCCCGCCACGATGCCATCCTTATCATCTCTGCTAGGTGGGGGCCCACAGCTGCAGCCACCATGTCAACACCCCTCCTCCGAGGTCTTTCTCTTCCTCCTGGGCCCTCTGCTTTTCCAAGCACAGTGCTCTTTTCCAGCAACCAGTCCTCTGATCATGTGTTCAAAATCCACGAGAAGGTGTCTCACCTCCTTGTTCCTAAGAAGCATTCTCTGAGGCTGATTTGCCAGCTCTTCGAGCAGTCTGCAGCGTAGCGTATGTTCTTCTAACACCATCATCCAAAGGGATCGATTCTTCGTCGGAAGTTCTTATTCATTGTTCAGCTTTCACAGGCACAAAAGTGATCGAAAATACCATGGCTCTGATCAGGAGCTCCTTAGCCCTCGAAGTGATGTCTTTGCTTATCAATACATTGAAGTGGTCTTTTGCAGCAGTGCTGTCCAATGCAATACAAAGTGTAATTTCTCAACTGTTTTATCCATGGGCACTGATTGTGGAATCAAGTTACCAAAAAGTTGATATATCCTCAGATTTTCGCTCTACTTTTTTTTTACATTTTAAAAGAATCTCTGTTATTCGTACTTTCAAGAAACTTTAGTTCATATCAGATACATAGAATTATTTTTCTTTTTTAAAAATTACCATTACTTAAAAAGGATTTCAAAGGTTTTATCATGAATATCACTAATTATAATTATGTATGGGGAGGATGTGCGATTGAAGCTCAGCAGATTGACAGTGGCAGCCTCCTGTGCCTCCATCTCTCTCTCCATCAGTCCCCACACCTACCTCCTTCTCATTGCTCTTGAAGGTGGGTCTGCTGGTTTGTCTTCCTGGGCATCTCCCTCCTTCAGGCAGCAGAACACCATCTTCTTTGTTTATAGTCTAGACAGGGAATCACATGGCTCTGGTCTTACCAGGCAAAGCATTCCCAAACCTTCCTCAATGGGTTGCCCATGGATTAGGACACATTAGTTACATATGCCAGTCACTATGAAGATGGTGGTTCACCTGATATACGCCTTGATATTTTCAATCTGATATACGCCTTGATATTTTCAATCTACTCAAATTCCCAGAAAAGCTGGATCTTGAATAACAAAGACCGGTTGAGGCCTGAAGCATTTGAGTGATGATGTGAGTGAAGATCGGGAATCTCTCATTAACTGCCAGGTAAAGAACATTAAAGGAAAGAAGCAAATGTATGTTGGAAGAAATACAACCAGAATGTTCTTTAGCAGGGAAGATATCTACTTTGCCAGTCATGGTTTGGACATGCCATCAGACAGGTGCGGTCCCTGGAGAAGAACCACAGGCTTGGTGAAGGAGAAGCACAGTGAGGAGTGGGAGGCACTTTGTGGGATGGGTTCACACAGTGGCGCAGCCATGAGCTCAAACAGGCCAAGTCAAAACTGGGCATATGTGGCTGCCATAACTGATGTGATAACATCTAACAGGCCCTGGTGACATGATGTTTCTCGCGTGACTACTAATCACAAGGTCATCAGTTCAAGGCCAGTAGTGGCTCTGCAGGAGAGAAGCGAGGCTTTCTTCTCCCCTAAAGAGTCACGGTCTAGCAAACCTACAGGGCAGTTCTGCAGGGTCACCATGAATCCGAGGTGACCCGATAGCAATGCACTGTTGTTTTGGGTTTTTTTTTGAGGTCTTAACAACAAGCCGGCAATCTTCTCCTACCTCCAATGCTGTTAGAATTGGGTTCTCTTCTACTTTGTGTCTTAGGGACCCGGCTCACAGGATCTTTGGTACCGTTAGTGTTGATTCTGTATGTCTAGTCATCCTCCCCAGTATCTTTGGAGTGATTTTGACTGTTACCATGAACAGCGTCTCTCCCCTCACTATCTGTCCCAATAGTCTCTACCTCACGGTCAAAATTATTTTGTTAAAATTCAGCATTCATCTTACCCTCTCCGAATCAAACATATTGTAAAAAGTCTGTGGTTCCCTCCTTCCCTCAGACAGTCAGAGCTGTTTTATCTGGATCCTTCCTCAAGGACTTTGAGCGTCCAGAGCCCAATCCAGCCTTGAATTCTGAATGTTCATCATTCACCTTCATGCCTACATGACCTTAGCCCTGAGGAAAGGACCCTCTGGGTTTCCATGCATACCGTTGTTATATGGGTCTTCCTCCCATCATTCCTTTGATGGGGTGTTGCCGCATATTATAGACTGCATTGCTCCCAGTCTACCTGGGCACATCTTAGGCTCCACTGGCAGCATGGGTGGTCCATCTCCTGGGATTCTTGAGCTTTTTATGCTGCTGACATTATGGTATATATTGTATCAGAGTTCATCATTGACATGTCCTCCTCATGCGCTTGCTTGGGGATTCCCTACCAGCAGCCATGTCTTCATCTCTGGGCTTCTAGACGACAGAGGCTATTGGTACATACCCCCCAACCCCCACTTTGCTGTTGAGTTAACCTCAGCTCATAGTGATCCAATAGGACAAAGTAGGATTCGTCTATAAGCTTTCCAAGGCTGGAAATCTTTCCAGAAGGATCTCTGGTGATGCTGTTGGGGAAACATTGGACAGCTAACCTTAACGTTGGTATTTCAAGCCCACCAGCCTCTCCGAAGGATAAAGATGAAGCTGTTTGACCCTGTACAGATTAACAGCTTCACACACTCTTTATGGAATGGAAATTGACTTCATCATCATGGATAAATCTCTATGGCAGCTTAAAGATAGAGCTATAGACCGGCGGTTCTCCACCTGTGGGTCACAACTCCTTTGGGGGTCGAACAACCCTTTCACAGGGGTCATCCGATTCATAAGAGTTTCACAATTACAGTTATGAAGTAGCAACAAAGATAATTTATGGTTGGGGGTCCACCACAACATGAGGGACTCTATTAAAGGGCCACCGCTTTAGAAAAATTGAGAACTGCTGCATTTTTTTCCCCATAAAGCATGGCTGATGGGTTCAGATGGACTGCCGTTGCGAAGTGTTTGAATCACTGGACCAACAGAGCTCCTTTCTGGCACATAGTAGGAACTGTTTCAGGCAAAAAGAATAAACTCATGAGTGAATGGGTTAAATGAATGAATGGTGCTCTTTTTACCCTTTGTTTCTTTGTAAGCAAGTCATGTGGCCTTGTGAATATAAAAATAAAGGATTGCCTGTGCCTCTGATTTCTACTACCTGGCAATGTTTCCCTCCTGCAAAGGTTATTTTTATTTTTGAAACAGTGAGGAGTGGTGCTTAATGCAATATGGCCCCAAATCCTTTATTTGATGAATTTCCTTGAGGATATTGGTAATGGTTTTTTATGGTTATTTAAGATTCTTCTAAGGTTATACATTTACATGAAGGATTTAGCTTCTCCTTCATCCTTTCATTGACTTCATAACATCCAGACTTTGAGTAAAGCCACAACAGGCCAAAGGCAACTAAAGTACCCCCGCTGCCTTCCAAGAGATCATGGTCTCCAGCCCACGTCTTCCTGCTTTTAGAGCAGGACCCGTCTCTTTACCTGTCTCTTTTAGTGCCTTCAAGGTACTAATAATAACTAGGGTTGACTGAGTCCCTCCTGTGTGCTGGATTTGGCAGTAGGTGCTTTATACGTTAAATTCATGATTCTTCTAGACATCCTGATGGGTATTAAACCTTCATTTCATGGGGCTTCCTCCGTGACAAGGAGCCTCAGAGAGCAGTGATGATTGGAACTGGCTTTGGCATTGGTTGCCAGGATTTAGATGATGCCGAAGCTGTTGACTTGCTTTTGAGTTGGGTGTTCAGGCCACCTCTGAGAGGCCATGAAGAGGAGCATAAGGGCATTGGACAACACCCCTTCCAACAGGGGTCAACAACTAATTGGTCCCAAGAGAAGAGGAGAGAGGAGGGTGCTCCTTCTAGAAAAGAAGGAGCAGAAAAAAAATCATGCCAGGAAGCAAAAGTCCAGATGCCATAACCAATGATAGAAGGAAGCTTCTGGATTTAGTGGAGCATGATCATTGGGCATGGGGGGGTGGAGTCAGACTACCTTCCCATCGGCATGCCCTCCTATCTCTTGGATCCTTTTCTGCTTGTTTGGAATCTGGACCATCTCTTCCTTGCTTCGCGGTTCATAATTTCCAGCTCTCAAAGGCCCACTCAATGTACTAGTTGAATGAAAACGTATCTCTCTCTCTCTCTCTCTCTCTCTCTCTCTCTCTCTCTCTTCTTAAACTCCTCTTGCACTTTAAATGCCTTAGCTTTCTGATAGGCCCTTGCCTGCAGGTAGATGTGCTGGTTCAGTGGTGACCTTATGGCGGATCCAGGCAGCATTTCATCCTGCCATGCACGGGTCAGCGTGAGTCGGGGTTCACCTTGACTGGACACTCTCATACATGACTGTCTTCTCTAATGTGTATAAGGAGAGGTGCTTTGGTTACAAGTAGGAGGGACCGTGCTGATACTCATGGTAACAAAAGGAAGCACCCTACAATAAACCTGGAGCTGGAGCCAGGGCTATCACTGTGGCAACCTATTGCTGGTGCTCAGTTCCTTTGAGTCAGCTCCCACTCATCCAAGCCCATGAATAGCAAGTTGAAACATTGCCCGGTCTGGCCCCCTCCACCCAATCATTTCCACGTCGAGCCAGGTTGCAAGCAGTGTGTCCAATCTACTTGCTGAGGGTCTGCCTCTTTTTCACTGATTGTCTACCTGCCCAAACGTAATGCCCCTCTCCAGGGACGGGTCCTTCCTAACAATATGTCAAAAGTACATGAGGAGAATTCTTTCCATGCTTATTTCTAAGAAGCATTCTGGCTATGATATTTCATCCATCGTGGATTTGCTTGTGCTTCTGGCAGTGCATGGCATAGTCGATATTTTTTTTTTTTGCCAGCACTTTATTTCGAGTGTGTGATTTCTCCCTTTGTCTTCCTGATTCATTGTAAAACTTTCTCACACATAGGAGACCATGGAAAACATGGTGGTGAGGTCAGGCACACCTTAGCTGTTACTTGTCGATCGACTCTAAGGTTGCAGGGTGTAGGGAACTGGTGCGGCACTTCTAGGAGGTGAGTTTGCAGTTGGAAACTCAGTGCTTCCATACTATTTTCTCATCATGGCCACCTTGTGTCTCCCTCTCTCTTGGTGGAGTGACTTTTTCACAGTCTGATTACAGACCTCCTCCAAGCAGTTGAGAAGGAGAAAGACAGAGGCAGCTAGTATATTTTATCTTCTGAATGTCTTCCATGTCCATCAGAGAAAAGACCCCGGGAAGGATACCCATTGACTTGGCTTGGAGCTTGTCCTTCTCTCAATCTCTGAGGCTGAGATGGTGTGGTGGTGTCTGTCAGGTGCCACTGAGTCAGTTCTGACCCATTGCAGCTCTAGGCACAACAGGACACACCACCAGGTCCTCTGCCATCCTCACAACGGTCTCTTTGCTTGAGTTCCTTGTTGGAGCCACCAGGTCTGTCCATTTTATTGAGGGCTTTTCGCCTTGACCCTGCCCCTCTACTTTACCAAGCATGATGTCCTTTTCAAGGGACTAGTGTCTCCTGATAACAGGCCCAAAGCATCTAAGTATGAAGTCCTGATGCGGAGATGTCATTTCTTCATGTGACTGGCATCTCTGTTTTAGCACAGGAGGTTGAGGAGGAGCTGGGCCAAGAGAAAGATGGGTGTTTGCAGCAGGAGACAGGGAGTGAAAAACTATGTCGGAAAACAGAATGAAGATGTGACAGTTGTCTTCAGGAAGATGATCCAGGATTTATACTAACATAAGGATAGGGGAAATGAACAAGGGGTCTTTCATGCTAGTCTTCCCAGCATAATCTCAGTTTAAGTTTGTTTGCTTTGATTTCTGTCCAAAATGTTGGTTACATTCAAACATACTCTGATACTAAGTGAGGAAGTCACCCTAAAATTAAGATAAAATATTTGATAGACCCAAAGCCTGATGAACCAGGTGAGCCACAGCTACCATGACCTAGAGATCAGAAGAATCAGATGGTGCCCAGACTTCTTTGATAGGGACCACAGAATCTTCTGAGCAGAATGAGAGGAAAATATAGAACAGAATTCAAAATCATGAAAAAAAAAATCAGGTTTCTTGGTCTGATTGACACTGGCAGAACCCCCAATGCTGACCTTTAGACACCTGCATTCCTGCGGCTGAATCCTCCTGGTGGGGTCACCCTGCAGCCAGACTACTGACAGGCCCATGCGGAACGAGGAAGTGACGCCTCAGATCAACCAACCCCTTGGACCCCGCAGAACAATGTGGGGCAGAAGGGGACAGGCAAGAAGAACATCTTGAAGTGGAGCACCCAGAGAGGAAGTGGGAAGAGTGCTGTTCCACTGACAGCATTGCCATCATGATATGCATGTGCGTGTGTGTGTGTGTGTGTGTGTGTGTGTATGCATACAAGCCCTGGGGATGTAGTGGTTGAGCATTGGGCTATGATTCTCACAGTCATGCTCATCCTCATTTAGTCTGGTGACCAGCAATCTTCCTGAGTTGCAGTTAGCACTACGACAATGAGGTGCCTGCTCAGATGTGGCTTTGCTTTTTGGTGTCTCCTTTATATTTCCCCTCTACTACTGGTGGTGTACCAATTCCATGTTAGTCTACTAACCATGAGGTCAGCAGTTCAAAATCCCCATCCAATCCTTGGGAGAAAGACAACGCTTTCTACTTCCATGAAGAATCATAGTCTCAGAGACCCTCAGTGGCAGTTCTACCCTGTCCTAGTGGGTCCCTGGAGTTGACATCAACGCCATGGCTGTGAGTGTGGATTTGGGGAGCAAAGAGAGCAAAGAAGCATATCTGCTTCTCCAGCAAAGACTTGAGGAAGCTGATTGACACTCAGACCTGGGCCTTCTATCCACATTCAGTGTTCAAATCCTGTACAGCTCATGACATGGCTTCGAAAACTTTGTGGAAAAAGTGTAATGAAAAGGTAATGGAGATTTCCCATGAGTGTTTTGTGCACATGTATGTGGATGATTACCTGTGAGAAGATAGGTGGCGTATGTGTGGTTCTGTGTGGAGATGCGGGTGAGCATATTTGAGTGTCCAAGTGTGCATGTGAGTGCATATGAATGTGATTGTGCACACGTGTGGATTTGTGCACTTGCAGGGGTGTGATTGTATTGGTATGTGAGGGCACAGCTCTGCCTGTGAGTGCATGTGTGTGATTGTATGTCTATGTGAGTGCACAGATGGGCATGTGTGTGCATGTGTGCATATGCATGAGTATATGAGCACATGAGGGCACATGTGTGTGTGTGTGTAAGTGCTCATTGGCTCAACTCAGAGGAAAACTACAGCCAGTTGTCCCAGGCAGTAAGCCCACTCCACAGACCAGCGCGGCATAATGGCTCCAGGATGATCCCACACGGAGGGACACCTGTCCCTTTGTGCTCTGACATTGATGGTACTGTCAGTTGACAGTGAGCTTTGTCATCAATCCCTTCAAGTACAAAAGGCCACTATTCGGAAACTGTCATTAAAAGCAGCCTCTCTCTTTTAAAAAGCAATCTTCCCTTTATTCCCCCATAATAGAAGCCAGTGTACCAGAACTGGCTGACCTTCAGTTGAGCCTGTTTAGTTAAAAAGAGAGAGAGAGAGAGAGAGAGAGAGAGAGAGAGAGAGAGAGAGAGAGAGAAATAGGATAAGTTATGTTCTTAATGAGATGACGATTAGAGGCATGGGATTAAAAAGGAGCTGGAGGGAACCCGGCATATGGAAGCCAGGACTAGAGAAAGTGGAGCTGACCTGGGGCTTTGTTTGCCACTAGCAAATGAGCATTCTTTGTTAAATCCCCCTCCACTGTTCCAGCCCATCTCCCAGTGCTGCACACAGCCTTTGGAGAGGCTTGTGGGCCACCTGAGATCTCAAGGCAGGGGTATACACAAATAAAGGTTCTGTTTTCCCCGCTGCATCAAGTGACTCTGGCTGTGATGTGTTCTCATGGGGTACTGCCCCTGGTGAGTGACTGCATCTTCTATGGGACACATGCTACCTGGTCCAGGGTCACCTCCATGGTCATGGACATCTTGGAGTCTTCTGAGCATCCTTGACATTATGACTTTCCCTCTTTTTGACTGACTCTCTACTTGGCAACCAAGATGCCCTTTTCCAGTGTCCCAGCACATTTGCTTCTGAGGAACATTCTGACTGTGGACCTCCAAAGACTGTCGTGTCCCTTCCCATGCCTCTCCACCACATGTTCCATCTTTGCCAACACCACCAAGAGAAGACATCAGCTGTTCTTCCGTCTTCCATTGTCATGGTCCAACTTCCCCACGACTCTGAGCTGATGGAAGAGCTCACAGTAGTCTCACAGTCTTTGCTGAATGGGTGGAAGGAAGAGAACAGAACTCTGGGTCCACAGCGGTGTTGAATTTCACAAGCACTTATTATTGGAGAGTCAAACAATGCTCTCACTTCCCGAGTGGGAAAGCTATTCCTGCGGGAACCCACAATCAGGTGTACAATGGGGGAGCTGGCCTTCTGGGTCTCACAATGTTCAGGAAATAGAGAAAGCCTAAGTCCAGGCCTTTAGTTTTCACACAGGGCAGAGGCACAATCAGGTGTACTTTACATGTACAGGTCCCCTTCCCTCCTCATCTGTAGTATCTCAGCCAGGAGCCCTACCTCATTGTCATGCAGGAGAAGTCTTTGAGGCTCCAGCTCTTTCATGCTCCAGGAAGATTCCAGAGGGGTCAACCATGCCTAGATTGGTTCCTGCTCCAGTCCCCGGAGCCCCTGGCTGTTCTCAGCATGGAGTTCACTGCTGAGAGAAGATGAACAGAGAGCGGACCAGAGAACCAGGGCACTTCCCAGCTTGAGTCAGCGCTGTCTTGTGTGGCTTCATTATGGTGTTGAAAATTAATCCCCAGAAGGGCAGACAGGGCGTGTCTGGAAGTGAGCCAGCCCTGCGTTGCAGGGAGAGTAGTTTGGGGGCTGACCCACCTTCTTTGATTGCCCGCGACTGCAAAGCCAGCAATGAGTGAAGATAGTGGTGGAGTGCCTGGTTCTTGGCCCTCACGCCCAGTGTGACTCCCTACGGCTTTTGACCTGGAGCTGGAAAGTGCTGTGGCCACATCTTGTGAGAGTCAGTGGGCAAGAGAACAAGGGGTGTTTGTGTGTGTGTGTGGGGCGGGGGCATCACTGCCCTGGTGGGAATAGGAGGCCCAGCCTTGCTCCTGGAGACTGAGGCCCACAGGGTTGGCGGTTCAAATCCAGCAGCAGTCTCCAGGATGGACATGATGGCAGAATAAATACAGGAGTCCATTAGGATCGTGTTTGTGTAGCAAGTTGAGCCAAAGGTCTTCCAAAAGCCCCAGTTGGCTCAATGAGCAGGAGGTCAGGGATCACTCTGACTTGGATTGTTTTCCAAGCCAAGGTCTTGTTTGTTATGATTTATGCCTGGAAGCCTCCATGTGGGACTGTGCGTGGTCCAAAGGCAGAGCCAGCAACTGCGTCTTTGTCAACTCGCAGCAGACATTCCAATAAGATAAGGCTTCATTAGCGTGGAGCCACAGAGGAGGTGGGTGGGGAGGTTTGGATTTGACTTTGGGGATTAGCTAGTGGTGCTGAATGTGGGTCACATGCCAGAGGTGTCCCCTGCAATTGAGTAGGACTGGGAAGTGAAGGATCAACCGATGATGGAGTGGCTTGTCCAGCAGCAGCTACGATATACTGAGTGCACAGGACCTGCTGGGCTTCACCTCCTACTGTGCAGTTGGTTCTTTTCTGGGAAGCCAGCACCATTACTGCCATTTGTAGCTTAGACTGGTGAGGGGAGTTGACCATTGTGTTTGTCTCTGTCTCTCTCCTCCTCCTGTCTATCTTGTGTCTACCTCCTCTCCACCTCCCTCATTCCCTCTCTTCCCTTTTTCTGGTTGATCTACCTGTCTGTCTATCTATCTATCTATCTATCTATCTATCTATCTATCTATCTATCATCTATCTATCTATCTATTACCTACCTACTTATCCATCAACTTTCCCCCCACACCTAATCACTTACCTACTACTAATCTCTATAGATCAACTCGCCCCCCCACCTAATCACTTAACTTACTACCTAATCTCTATAGATCAACCCACCCAATCCACCAATGTATTCCATTTCTATCTACCAACCACCCACTATTCAGTTTACCTACCCACACACCCACCTACCTATCTTCTTGCCTATTTACCTACCTATATACATAGGTACTTTTCTATTTATCTCTTATCAGTCTGCCTCTATTAATCTGCTTGCTTACCTACCTGCGTATCTACACTGTCAGCCTATCTACTTATTTTCTCATTTGCTTTTATCCAACTATCCATCTACCCATCCATCCACCCACCTACACATCCATCTACCTACCTGCTTAGATATCTACTCACTGATCAATAGTCTACTTACCTTTCTATCCAGTTTCCTATCTGCTTCCCTGTGTATCTAACTCTGTATCTGTTTAATCTGTCTATCCTTTTTAAAATTGTCCTCTTAGGTGCATTCTCTCTCTGTCTCTCTCTCATGCACAGCTCTACTAAATGTGACAGAGGCAGGATTTGACCTGAGTTCTCATTTTGCTCCAGACCTTTTTCTCATAAAGGGAGATGGACCTTGGAGTGTCCACTACAACAAAATGCTTACAAAAGCAACCAAACTCATCCTCCCCCCCCTCCCCGCAGATCCAGCTGTCCAGCGTGGCTCTCCCCACACTCAGCATGGTGTTCTGACGCTGCACCTACTTAGAAACAAGTGGCACCCTACACACCTGCCTGTATCCACTCATGAAAGCTCTCAGGGGTGGGTGCCATTTTTGCTTTGAATGTGGGACACAGCCAAGAGCACCGCACACCCTTCGGCCAGGCCCCGGATTGTAGTGAGACCAAAACCCAGGTCTCTCTGCACCCTGAGCTGAGCGTGCCTTCTCAGCCTCCTGGGAAACAAGGAAGATCCATCTTTGAGCGTCTCTACATCTGTGCTTTGGAATTCTACACGGTGCGACTCCTCTCACCCTCTGCCCCTCTGAACCCGTTGGCTGCATTCGAAGCAGCAGTGCGCCGAACGCCTTGCTTCCATTGATATTCCTCTGCCTAGCAGCCCTGCCACCGTGCCAATGGAAACACAACCCAGCAAGTAGTACAGAGAATATAAATGGGTTGTTTTCCTCCTGTTCTCTGAGCAGAACCCGCTCTCATAGAGAACAAAGATGCTGTGGCAGACAGCCTCCAGGGCACTCGAGTGCAGCCAGAGATGAAGTGGAGAGAGAAAGTGAAGATGAAAGTGAGACTTTCAAGTCGCCTTGCTTGGTGGGCAGGAGCCCTGGTGGTACAGTGGGTTCCTCAGGGACCTGCTAAGCGCAAGTTCAGCCGTTCAAAGCCCCCAGCTGCTCTGGGGGAGAAAGATACGGCTTCCTATTCCCATAAAGGGGTGCCATCCCCATAATGCACATGGGCCATTCTACCCTGCCCTGCAGGCTTGCTGTGGGTTGGCGTGGACTTGATGGCAGTGGAGTCTGCTTTCTGTTGAGGAACGCCCATCCTCTTGCAGTGTGAAGGCATCCTCATCCTTAGCATCGATGGACTCTCTACTCCTTAACAAAGCTGCTGTTAGGTGCCGTGGTGACCCTGGGCCCAACCAAAGGGAATCCTGCCCAGTCCAGCTGCATCTCACCACTGGGCTTCTATGCAAGTCCATTGTTCCAGCCACCACGTCCATCCAGCTTACTGAGGACTCTTGTAGCTGCCCGTCTGCCTTGCCAAGCATGGTGTCCTTCTCCAGGGACTGGTCTCTCTGGTAGCCTGCCCAATGTAGGTGAGACAAGATCTAATCATCCTCACATCTAAGTGGCATGCTGGCTGAACTGCTTCCACACCAGCTCTGTGTGTCCTAGGGGCAGGCCATGATGCTTTCCGCACCACAGTTCAAGCGCATCGATTCTTCTTCTGTCTTCCTTATGCCATGTCCAGCTTTCATGGGCATCATAAAGGATTTGAAAAGACCATGCCTTGGGCCAGTCTCCCCTTAGTTCTCAAAGCAACACATTGCTTTTCAACGCTCCACAGAGGCCTCGTGGAGCAAGGAGAGCCAAAGTACTGTGAGTTACCAGGTCCAGGACAGAGGGGAGACTGGGGGCGGGGACTGGGGATTGGGGGGCAGTGTTGATATAATAGAGTTGATGAGCCAGGGGACTCATCATGCCAGGATAAGGGCATGTCTAATCCATGAGAGGTTTTGAACTCTGCATGAGTTCTAGCTGACATTTATTTAACATCAGGTGTTTGGTGTGCTTTCTTATTTTCTCCCAGAGTCCTTTGCAGACAAAGATGCATTGCCCACAGCCAGTGTTAGAGTCCCCGATAAGCAAAATAAGCATTGGCTTACTTGTGCTTACTTCCTAATCAGTCCTGAACAAGGCCACATTTCTTCCCCAGAATCAGAGCTGCTATTCAAATTTACAATCCTGGACTGGGTCAAAGTGCCCAGTCAGCAGGGAAAGCAAAGATTTATTTCTGCCTACCAGTTTATCTGTAGCCCACATTTTCACATGTTTTGAAACCCATGTAAAATTGTTCCCTGAGCATATGAAGTTAGCACAGTAACCCCCTGCTCTCTCTCCTCACTGGGTACCACAGCTCTGTCCATGACTGACGGTAGGTCAGTGCAGAGCAAGCCCACTTGGAAGAATGGGCCACATTTCCAGTCCAATGGCAACAGTTGATGGACAGCAGCACAATGACTGGGGTTGGACAGCAGGGAGAATCCAATACGGGGAAGAGGATGAAGGGAGGGACACAGGCAGGAGGAGGCAAGCTGGCATTGTGGGTCTTTCAAGGGCAGAGAGGTCACTGATGAAGCATTGAGATGAGGACTGGGGCCCAGAGAGCTCAAGAGACCTGATGATGTTGATGCTGAAAGTCAGTCCCCGGCTTTGAACTTCACCCTGATTGTAGTTGTGGCTCTCGAGAAGCCATCTGGGTAATCAGAGCATATTCATGGCACAGCTTATCTTCCCATCTTTGGACGTTTTGTTTTGAATCCGTAGGGGGTTTACAGAGCAAGCTGGTTTCCATCCTGCAAGTCGTACACATTTCATATCACGCTGCCAATGGCAGTCCCCACAAGGTGACATTGCGTACCCCATGACCTCTCTTGTGTTTCCTGTGCCCATTCTTTCTACCTTCCTACCCTTCTCTGCCTTCTGAGTGCCATCCCTGGGCAAAGACTGGCCCCCTTCTCATCTCAAATGGTTGATTCGCCCGAGGAATGTGTACTTCCATGGAGTTACAGTTAGCTCCCCTTAGAGACCTGCCTATTGTGAGACTACAAGTTGAGTCTCAGGGTTGAGTTTGGCTCCAGACCTGAAGAGGAACCAAAGGCCACCCTCACAGGTTCCACTGGTCCCTGTGAGGCCAGTCAGCAGGGCTGTGTGTGTGATGATGAGCTTCTCAGCGCTGGCACAATGGATAGTTTGGGTTGCACCTTTCTTTGGGTGGGCCATCGTTCTGTGAGCTGTAGGCTGTTTGGCAACAGCCCTGGTCTTTTTCCACTAGATGCCTCTAGCCTATCCCCTCTAGCCCAAAATGTCCCCAGAAGGAAGCTAGCTTTTGTTTGTTTGTTTTGATGTTGGCTGGTGTTTTATTGACTATGATGATGCATTTGCCTACATGGATCATAAGAAACTCTGGATCACCTTGAGAAGAAGGGGAGTCATAGAACACTGCATTGTGCTCCTGGGGACCTGTCCATGGACCAACGGGGCAGCTGTGAGACCCAAACCAGGGCACGTGCGTGGCAGGTGCGTGGCAGGCAAGATGTGTGTCAGCTTGGATGCTCGCACCCTCCTTACTCAATCTGCGCGCTGATGAAGAAGGAGGAGATGAAGAAAGCACGGCCTGGCCCTGCACCCAGTCTCACAGTCGTTCCTGTGCTCGAGCTCATTGTTACAGCCGCCATGTCAGTCCGTTTGGTTGGAGCTGTCCTCGTTTTCCGCTGCCTCTATTTTACCAAGCGCGTTGTCCTTTTCCAGGGTCTTCTCTCCCTGGACAGCGTGTTCAAAGGATGCAGGATGAGAGACCCTATTGATGAAAGATTCAGAAGAGGAATTATGATCAAACAAGGGAAAGGCATGGATGGGGTGGTGATGGGGATTCCATTCTCTTGGAGTCCAGACTTCTTCCTGGAACTGTCGAGGGTGAATAAACCCTTCAAACGATTGTCCGGAGATGGCCGTGTCTGCCTGCAGCCATGGTGGGGTGATGGGAGGCCATGATCAGGCCAATGTGACTGCGCCGTACCTGGAGAGGTTGATGATTTCGTGTGTGGCTTGATGTGAGTGTTTTCAACGACAGTGACTACAGATACACACAAGCATCCCCTGGGAGTGAGGCTCGCAGTTGATAGAAAAACTGGCAGCAGGGCACGGGGTGGACTAAGTCCTAGGAGGGTGCCCCCTCTGAAAGCTGCAGTGGGTACGTCAGGGAAGAATCATGCGTACAAATGCCCAGAAGCAGGGCCCGGCGCCTCCGCTGACAGAAGGATTTGTAGAAGCTTTAAGTCAGGCCAGCGGGGCCTGGCCAGCCTACCAGGAAGCTCATGCTTTAGTTTGGGTTGTACCTTCTTTCTTCTGGAACTTTTAAAATGGGCCCATGGTCAAAATATGGCACATCCACGCTCAGCCAAGGCATTTTCCAAGGTTGACGTCCCCCTCCTACCCCCCCACCCCCCGCCCCAAGTGAGAGCCCTGCACTGGTGACAACATGCGATAGCGAGTTTAGGCGTGGCTGTCAGCCTGTCCCTAGCTGGACATTGCTTGTATTTATTTTTAAAACCACTTAGAATGGTACATTTATTTTCTGTCTAGGTTCCTCAGCCCTTTGCAGCCAGCTGGCCTGTAAAGCACAGTGGAAGGGAAATGTTGAAGCAACTGGGCTCTTGTTTACATTGCGTAATCAACCGAAACAGCTCCAGAAATGATTATGCTTGGAGTTGACGGCAATAGCAAAGACATTCTGCCCTTCACCTTAGCCTCATTTGGAACTAGATCGATTATGACGTCATTGAGTGTCTGTGTGAAACAGGGTTTCTCGTAAGAGGCAGTATGGGTTGGAATTGGTGTTTGTGTATCTCTGTGTGTGTGTGTGTGTGTGTGTGTGTGTGTCAGTGTACGTCCGAGGGGTATGCCATTTTGATGAATGTTTGTGGGTTTTTTAGACTATATATAAAAATAATCACCCTCATCGAGTCGATACCTATTCATAGTGACCTTGCAGGACAAAGTAGAACTGCCCTTGTGCATTTCTGAAACTCTTTGCAGAAGTAGAAAGCCCATCTCTCTTCCTTGGTGGGGTTGGTGGTTTCCAACTGCTCACCTCACCGCAGTCAGCAACCCAGCACAACACCCAGACGCCACACGGCCGGGGCTCCTTGAATACAGCTGCACCGACCTTGATCCAACAATCTCTGAATGTCTGTATTTTCTTCAGCGCTTATTCTCACAGAATCATTTTGTATCCTGTTTCCACATGAATCTAGCCCAATTGCACTCAACTCATGCCATTCCTCTGTTCAGAAACCATCATGGGCTCCCAGTTCCTGACCGGATCAGGTCTACATCACTCCAAAGGGTGCTACCCAAATGTGTCTGTGGGGAGCCAGGTTTGGATGAAAGTGCTAGAGCATTTGGGGTTTTAAAAATATCCTGTGAGCCAGGCTCTGCAACCTTGAAACCAGAAGAATTTGATGGGACCAGCTACCACTGCCAACTGCTCTGAAGGGGATGGTCCCATAGGAAGGCCCTGGGTAGAGTGGGAGAAGAACATGCAATGAAGCCCAAACTCATGAATGAGACCAGGCTTACTGGCCAGAGAGAGATGATGAGCCTTAGTCTCTCTGAAGGTCTAGAGTTGAACATGATCCCATGGCTGAGTTTTTAGTCCAACAGTGAACAGAGCTGTGAGGGAAACAGTAGCACCAATGACCCTATGCACCTTAGAACTATTGCCAATCATCTGAGATCCAAAGGACAAAGTTCAGGAAGGTCAGGAAGAAGGGAGGAAACTGGATGAGCGATGACTTCTTGAGGGGGTGGCAGTGGATGAGATGAACAGTTCAGTGCATTCAACTGTTGAATGTAAGCCTGATGATCTTCCCTGTGGACCTCCCCTCTGTTTACCATAAAAAGTAAATTTCCATCCATCCATGCAAGCATATACACTCACATGTGTATGTTTCAGTATATACAATGAAAATAAGTTTGTTTCTGCTTTCAGAGCATGGTGCTTTTGAAATACATATATATTTTTAGATCTCTGTGAGTGGTGGCATTTGAGATTTCCAATTCTGCAAAGCTGCCACCCCTGCCATAAATCTATCAGGTTTAAGCCCTTCATCCTAGATCCGCACTGACTGCACAGAGAGCTATTGAGCTGGAAGATGGTCCTCCTCCCATGGAAGATAATGGTGCACTTTATATGCAGCTAGACCGCCATGACACTTGATGTATTGCTATGGGAGTTAGCATCGCTTTCCTCGTTGTCCCTGGACAGTGACGGCTTTGGTTTATGGAGGCTGAAGATGACTTTTCATCTGCCTCGCTCTTCTGCCGAGGACCAGGAAGCTTCAGGGCCCTGTCCCTCCTCCTGATTCCACATGACACACAGTGAAGCCCACTGGGTTGCCATTGGATTTGGAGAACCTTGGACACATGGGGAGCCTCAGGCTTGTGCTCCCTTGTTGTAGATCTACCTGGCATTGCCACTCTCTGGACCAGCTTCCTCAGAAGGTGACCAAAGCAACATGAGGACCATAGTGTGCTTTTCTATCAAGGGATATTCTGTAGGTGTACAGCCTGAGTCCCAGCCCTGTGCCTGCAGCCTACTGGACCTGCGACCTGGGGTGCCAGTTGATCTGTCTGGTGTCACTTCTTGGTCAGTGAAGTGTTGGTTGTTAACTGGCAGAGGCAGTCAGGTTTGGCTTTTTGCGTATCCATACTGGGCATGTGTGTACTCTGTGGCAGTCATGTACCCTGGTGCCAATTTGATTAAGAGTATAGGGGTAGAGTCTAACCTGTCAATGTGGAGATAGCTTATGAGACCTCTAGGTGGGCATGGGTTTCTTTGAGAATTCTGGGAAATCTCATGATACTTCCCCCTGTGGAGGTGAGAGACAATAGTCTCCATCCTTGGGGACGCTTGACTGACAAGACAACATGGCGCATTGCTGATAGATCTGGAGTCCCGGAATCTGGGGGAGCCAGAGGAGAAGCTACATGGGCTTGTCCTGATGGAACCACATTTCTGAAGCCAAAAAAGTCACATAGAGATCCCTATTAGTGCTGAGATACTTCTACCACCACTGGATACACAAGACTCAGCACCCATGTGCTTGTGATTGTCCTGGTATCGTTGCATGTGCTTCATGAGTCTGAAGAAGACTTTATAGATTGGTATCAGACATATGGGCTAATATCAGACTTATGGCCTTGGACTGGACTGGGTTGGGATGCTTTCTCAAAGCTCCCTTCCTCTTGCATATAAGCCTTTCCCTTGTATGCACATGTGTGTTTATGAATTTGTTTCTCTAATTTCCCCGGACTCACACACACTCCTTCCTGTGTGGATCTACCACTGTGTGTACTGCTGTTGTTGCTCTTGCTGGGAACCATCTCATCAGTTCTGACTCAGAATAAGCCCATGTCCCACAGAATGGAACTCTGCCTAGTCCTGCACCAACCCCACCACTGTTCTCATGTGTGAGCCTATCGATGCAGCCACCGTGCCAGCCCATCTCCTCGGGGACACTCCTCTGTCACTCACCTTCCTTTTACCCCCGACTTTACCAAGCACACTGTCCCACTCGGGAAACACTTCCCTGGTGACAACGTGTCCCCAGTGTGTGAGATGATGTCTCACCATCCTTGTTTCCAGGGAGCATTCTGGCTGTATCCTTTCCAAGACAGATTTGCTTATTCTTCTGATAACCCATGGTATGTTCACTATCTAAGACTCCCCTTCAAGCCTGGTGGTATATTGGGCCTTATGTTGGGGCGCTAAACACAAGGTCCACAGTTAGAAACCACCAATCGCTTCTCATGAGAAAGGTGAGCCTTCCTTCCCCTATGAAAGAATTAGTCTCAGAAGCTTCTAGGGCAGTCCTACCCTGCCCTCTCGGGTCGCTAAGAGTAGGCAATGAACTCCACGGCAGTGAGTTTGAGGTTTAGCAACAAAGAAAGAGAGAAAACAAAAAGCCAACTCGTGGCCCTCCAGTCACTTCTGACTCAAAAAGGGTAGAGCTAGCAGCCCCTGTGAGTTTCTGAGACGGCAACCCTTCGTGGAGTAGAGAGCCTCATCTTTCTCTAACAGAGTGGCTGGTGGTTTCCAACAGTGAACACCATGGTGAGCAGCCCAACTCATAACCACCATGCCACCAGGGCTCCACAGAGCACTGCAAAACAAAATACAAGTTAGGGATGCATTTCTACCAAAGTCTGTAAACAAAGGGCTCAGGAGGTGTTGACTCTCCCACCCCTTCACCACCACCACCCCTCGAGTTCTGTTTTACCAACATGAACACTGGTCATCTGGCTCCCAGTGGCTGGGCCCTTGCTTGGCTCCTCCTCAGCCTAGTTGCTTCCATCCCATGTAGCATCCAGGAGTCCAGTCGGTGCTCTGCCAGATTTTAATCTGGTTATCCGTGGTGAGGTCAGCGTGGGAGAGGCAAGCAAAGAGAAAGCGGTGGCTGAAAAGGTCAGAAGGCTGCTCTTCTTGGTGTTCCTCGGTGGCTTTGTTTTTGTTGGGTGGTTGACCTCATTGGCCTGCCTGTGATGTCCCTAAGGTGAGTGTACCCAAGGTATGGGTTTTATCTGGGCCTAGACGATCTTGGTATGACTAGCATCAATTTGAAGTCTTCCCATAGATGTTTAATGGTTGCCTGACTTCTTTCCAATATCCTCGATGGGGAGGCTTTGCAGACATGGGCGGGCCAACGCCCCTGTTCCTAAATCTTGCTACCTAACACTAGAACCCAACCCAATGCCATTGCTGTGCACCAAGCACTCTGAGGTCCATCCGGCCTCTGAGGGACTGCTCCAGTCACTGCATGGCTTTCTTGTATCCCCTCCGATGGATTCAACTCCAGCTCGATGGAGCCTTCAGGTGGGGGCACCTGCAGATAAACAGACGAAGCCCAACTCTATTTTAAGTTCCAGAGGAAGGATTTGTGGGAGCGGGGGAGGAGGCAGGGTATGGTGTCTTTTACATTTTAAAAGCGAAAAAGGGGGAGGTCCTAGTCATGAAGGAGGGGCACGGGGGCTCCCACAATGGGCTCTAACATAAGAACCATCTGGAGCATGGTGCAGGGGCAGACAGACGGGGTCGGGCTTTGTGGTTCATGGGGTGACCATATGGGAGTACCAACTCCATGGCACCTACAATAGCAAGATGTCCTTGTGTGGAAAGCATCCCTCCCAACTAGGAACTAGCTGCCTGCATCCCCAAACATCATCGCCCAGGAGAACCTTGGAATTGAGCAGGCTTGACAGCAGGGGCACCACCTAAGCGGCATCCCTGGTTCCTGGATTAATAGGACATAAATCTGATAGGTGTGGATAGCCAGCCTGGGCTAAGCTCACAAGTGATACTTAAAAAGGAGAAAAAGAAGAGAGGAGAGAAGAAAAGAAGAGGAGAAGACAAAGGATTCACATTAGGACAGTCAGCCGAGACAACTCTCGACCTTATTTTGACGGTTGGCAAATTAGCATTTGACAGGCATCTGATGGCTGGGATTTCCTTCCTTCGTCGTCATCTCCAAGATTGGCCTTGTTCAACCTGTGCAAGCGCCCACACACAGCAGGTGGGGAGGTCTCCTCCTGTCCCTTGAGAACTGATTTGGTTTCCCCCAGTTTTGCTGAGGAGCCCACGGCAACCATTCTCGGAAGGGCTGTGCCAGCATCTGGCTATGAGGTTTGTTTTAGGGTATGAAAAAGACCCCAGTCTCAAATATGATTTAAGGAGAACTTTTTTTTTTAAGTCTCAAAAGAGACAAAGACAACACAAAGACCCAGAGGCATCATCCTGATGAGGAAATCATTAGCATAAGGTCACAGTGGCCTCTGAGTCTTGAGGTCAGGGCACTGGTTAAGTAAGGCATGGAACAAAGGAAACTGCCAAGATTTCCTGATTGGTGGCCAAGCCACACACCACAGTTACAAGAGCAAGAACAAGACTGTGATTGGGTCACGTGCATTGCAATAGATAGAAGATAGATGCCAGATCCCCACCGAGGAAATCAGATATTCTCATGACTATGCTAAGACCCACCCACACTGTACCCAGTATGGTGACCTCCATCAAGGACACACCCAGACAAGCCCCTAAAAGTCTCTGTCCCTCCCAGGGCTGGCAGAAGAGGGATGGGGGGTAGTCCTCTTTCCAAGACACTCTGCCTGAGGGCAAGACTATCTACATCCTGGGTTAATGTGCCGAAAAAATGCAACAGGAGGGTCGTCCATGTGGAAATAGAGGGGAAGGAGAAGAAGGCCCTCAACCAGCTGGATGGACACCATGGCTGTGACAATGGGCTCAGGCACAGGGACAATCGTGAGACTAGCACGGGACCCTGCAGTGTGCCATTCTGTTGTGCATAGTGTGGCTTTGGGTCATTTATAGCCACTTTCATGGCATTTAGCAACAACTTGGAAATGGAACTTGGGCTGCCCCATAGCCCTTTACAAAGTAGGATGCTCAGCATTTAAACTCTTAAGATAGGGTCCAAAGAAAAGGCCCAAAGCAACCCTTCTTACCGCCACCCTTTTTCCTGTTTGTGCGACAAGCTCCACCTCCTTCCAGCAAAATTGACCTGGGCTGTGATCAGTACTCAGCGCACTTACAAAGATGATGATGCCTCTTGCTAGGTACCTTCCAGTCAGGCCCGGGCTCGTGGCAACCCAACCACAGGGGCACCAGTCACTGCCCAGTCCTGATCCATCCCGACACCCGGCTTCAGAACAGACTTCTGTGATCTGTAGGGTGTTCATTGCCTGATTATCTAAAGTTGGTCACCAGGCCTTTCTTCCTAGTCCTCTGTCTTAGTCTGGAAACGGAAGCCAAACCAAACTCCCTGTCATCGAATCGACGTTAACGTGCAGGGACCGTACAGAATAGGAGAGAACGGCCCCTGTGAGTTTCCAAGACCGCCACCCTTGAGGAAAGTAGAAAGAATCCTCCTTAGCACATAGACCTCCGTGGAGAGGTGGCACTCACAGGGCATGAGGCTCATTGCTGATGTCTCCTATGCTGACTTCCTATGGGAGGTGAAAGTTCTACTTCTGTACCCCTAATTGGTGGTGTGGTTAGATGTCTCACGATGGGCTCCAACTCCCAGTGACCTTATGAGCCACAGAGTGGACACGCTGCTCAGACCTGTGCCATCTTCATGACCATCAGTATATCTGTAGTTACTCTTGTGTCAACCCGTCTCCTTGAGGCTTTCCCTAGTGTTCCCTGACCCACTCCCATGCAGGAGGCCTTTTCTGGCTGATGGGTCGTTCCTCCTGACTGGTTCCGATTAAGTGGCAGTCTCCCCACCCCCAATTTTAGGAGCATTCTGCCTCCATTTTTTTTTTCAATGGGGTTTCCTGTTCATTCTTGGGGTGGCCTATGGGCATAGTCAAATCCAGGCTCTGGCTTCTGTCACAGCTCAGCCAGGAAACGGAGGTCACCAGAGGGCAGGCTGTGAGGGAGATGTGCTTTTCGCCTTTCAGCTGACCAGACCCTCAGGGAAAACAATGCAGAGTGACCTAAGTTGCACCCTTCAGTTAAGTTGGATCTAAGTTGCATCTCACCCTAATCTTGTAACAGAGAAGCCCCTCAAAAATGTGATTGCAACCGTAAGATCAGAGGATAGAATCAACCAGGCACTACAAAGTGAATTATGGCAAATGAGAATATGGTTGCTGTCTTGGACGCCATTGACTCTCACTTATAATGACAGGAGAGTCATTGCCCATCACCACCCTGGACATCCTAGTGAGAAAGGACTCCAGGGTAAAGGGTGAGCATGTTCATGCAGACGCTGGCTAAGGTCTTGACTGCCTAGAAGAATGTGGATGACACATAGGACCGGGCTGGCCACTCACAGCACGAAAACCCAGGGCTGAGAGAGAAGAGGTAGTGGGTGCTAAGCACAAGGGCAGCAGTTTGAACTCAGCAGCCACTCGACAGGAGAAAGATGAGGCTCTCTACTCTCTCATAAAGAAACCCACAAGGGCAATTCTACGCTGTCCTGTTGGGTCACTCTTGAGTTGAAATCAACCCAGTTGATACAATGGCTACATGTCAGTGTTTTTTGAGTTGGAAATAAGAAGAGGGTTAGGCCTACGAGGTTTACTTGCCAGGGTCCCGAGTGAGTGAGTGAGTGGACTCTTCTTTCAGTCCTTGGGGGGGTGGGCGGGGGGGGGGGAGTAGGGTGTGTACACAACAGGTTGGCTGCCACCTGGAGTTTCTCAGCCTGCGCAGACTAGGAGACAAGCTGTAGGTTTAAATGGGCTATTACCTTTTTATATTTATCCCAAACTGTTCAGGTCAGCTTTAAAATGTGCCCTCCTTCCCTGCCAACCAGTTTGAAGTAATTAACCCCTGTGTCTTGAAACACAAGGAAGCGATGACTTTGTTATTAAATTCTCATAAAGAGCCTATTAATATTAAAATTGCTTCACTCTCGGGCTGAATGTATTAAGTGAAAAGCGTTGGGTAAATAGAAAGGCTCAGCATGGTGCTTTAAAATGCATGCGCTCAGGACAGCACCCGCCCCTCCAGCCACCATGCCTTCAGGGACAACTGCCTCTTCTATTTGTTCAATGTTTCCATTTTAAAATCCCTGTCCAGAGAGATTTGCATCTGTTTATGGGGGACTGGTTTTTACCACCGGTAGTTGGAGGTAGTTGGATCGGGCCAGTGGGGCAGCAAAAGTAGGTACCATTGACCCTCCCTTTATCACCTGCTACTACCTCCCTCATCTTCCTGACTGGGGATCACTCGTGACCTGTGGCGGTACCTGAAGAGGGTCCATGCAAGACAATAGATCCTCTGGGAAATGTGTTTTGAAGAGATGTAGATCCTGAAACCCACACCTCCACCTTCTGAATCTGCCATGGAATCGGCAGGAGCATCCAGAGAAAGCAGCCTGAGCTTCAGTCCCAGCCACTGAGGGTCTTCATAGCTCACGGGAAGGCTAAAGGTTCAGGTTCACCCAGAGCTGCTAAGTTCTTATCTGAGCACTAGCTACAGACATGCAGCTTCCAGTATCTGGGTGAGAAATCTACCTAGTACACCAGGATGCTTCAAAAGTTCCCAGGGAAACCACATTAGCTTTGGGTTCCATTTCCCCCGAACGTGTGGAAGCCTGTTCCAAAGTCTCACTGCCATGACATTCATTCTGACTCAGACATGCTGCATGGGCAGGTAACTGCAGTGTCACCAGTTCCACCCTACCAACTGTTCCTCAGGAGAATGAGGACGTTTTCTACTTCCATAAAGAAGTTACAATCTCAACAACCCACAGAGGTGGTTCTGCCCTGTCCGATAGGGCTGCTAGGAGTGGGAAGTCCACAGGTGCATGCAAATAAACCCACCCAAAACATAACACCATCTGAAAAGTAGAGGGAGGAACAGCATGCCAAGAAGGGAAGGCAGCATGGATTTGAATGAGAATACGTCTTAAAATCATAAATCATGGGAGGCATAGAAAACAGCAAAACATTCTTTGGGTGTTGCAAGATAAAAATGACTGGTTTGAAACATGTCCACTGAGAGGATCCCTCAGGAAGGGAATGAGAGGGGAACCCAGACTGCCTCTGATGAAAGAAGATTTAGTTAACTGGTCCTAAACAAGTATTCCCTGAATGAAAGGCTGGAGGTAGGATCTACTCTCGAGAGAAATAAGTTACAACCAGGAAACTTGGCATCCAATGAAAAAAAAGGATGTGGGAAAGAAAAATAAGGATAAATACATTAGTTTCCTCGGGATTTCTGGATTTCTCTAAATGACACTTGCCATTTTATCAACTGTGGAACCTTCTTTGGTGCCATCCAAATGCATGTAGAAGGAAGATGAACTTAAGCGTGAGACAGTACGACTGCTGGGATTCCAGTTCTTATGAAGTTCCGACTTGGATAACAGCAGTTTAACCAGGCCTGTGCCACGAGTGCATGACCGCAGGCAAGATCTCTCACGAAGACACTTGGCCCAGTGTAACCATGAGGGTGCCTTCCAGAGAAAGGGGCAATCCAAACAGTCGTGTCTTACCTGGGGACCCAGGAAGCAGGTTAAATTCAAGGTCAAAACATCAGCTCAGAAGGTCAATTCCAGAAGATTGACCTAGGAAGAAGGATCAAGAAAATTGAAAACTCAACCAGTGAACCAAAGGCCAAGAAACAAAATGCCTGGGCGTTTCTCCTTTTTTCTTCCCATCCTAACAATACACCTGCTCATTCTCCACAGGTAGTAAGGGCTGTCCTACGAGATCTGTGCTGGGAGACCTTGCCCCATGCACTCAGTCTACAGCTGCTTCAGCTTCCTGTCTTGGTTTCCCAAAGCCAAAACATACTTCCAAGGAACACACTTTGTGAAGTGTCCCCAGGGGTGTGACTCAGAGAGGGCAGAACTCTGGGAAGGGGAGGGTGAGAGAAGTGGAAACACATACTTACGTGGAGCAGAGGCTGGGAAACTACAAGGGGGTACACCCCAAAGACCCAGAATTTTTTCAAAGCTAGGTACTTAATTATTTTTTAGCAAAACAACCCTAGTGTCACCTTCAAAGTACTCTCCATTACACTTAATACATTTGTCACATCTGCGATTCCATTCCTTACAAAAAAACATTTTCATGAATGTTTGGATGGCTGACAGCATCACCCTCATTTTTTTCTTCACTTTCTCTACATCATCAAATTGCTGTCCATTGATTCCCCTCTTCTCTTACAGACACAAAAAGAAGTCACCTGGAGCAAGGTCAGGAGAGTCAGGTGAATTGGGCAAGAGAGACATGCTGTGTTTTGTCCAAAATCGACACACTGAGATGGTAGCATGAGCAGGTGCCTTGTCCTGGTGGCAAAACCAGTCCCCCATCTGTCATAAACCACACCTTTTTTGTTGCACACTGGTACACAATCTTTTCAGAACCACTAGATAGAAAACTTGATTAACAGTCTGACCTGGTGGAACAAACTACAAATGCACCATCCCCCTCACATCAAAAAAACAAATGATCATTATCTTAATCTCCGATTTCACTTGAGGAGCTTTTTGGGGATGAGGTGACAATAGCATCTTCCACTGTCTTGATCAATGCTTGTTTTGGGGTGGTCATAACTCATCACTAGCAATGACCTTGTGGGAAAAATCTGGGTTGATTTGGAGTTGTTCTTTCAAAGCACTGCCTGTTTCCAACTCAACACTCTCTTTCCTGGTCAGTCAGAACCTGAGGCACAGATTTCACAGCAATCCTTCTCATTTCCAAATCTTCTGTTAAAATCCACTGGTATTAAAATCCAAGATAATCCAGATAACTTCTCCAACTGTTCAGTTGCCGGTCTTTGAGCACAGGTGCATGAATTTTATCAACATTTTTGTCCATTCAGGAAATTGACAGATGATTTAACTTTTTTGAAATGAGAAAACCACCCATACACTTGAGTGTCTCCCATAGCGTCATCCTTGTAAGCTGCATTCAACATCAGAACAGTTCCCGTAGCATTATTCCTGAGCAGGAAACAAAATTTCACAGTGGCATACTGTTCTCTTATATCAGTCATCATAAAACAGAGATTTAAGTAAAATTGATTTTATGGAAAAAGTCACTGTAACCAGAGAGAACCTTCCCAGGTGAAGCTACTGAGTGCACTCACTCAATGCATTCACTCAGAGCTTGATGCTCATGGGGGTGGGGGGGGGGGATGGGTACTGTGATAGCTCTGCCCTTCTGTAAGGACAGAGACATGCTTTGAAGGACCAGGAGAGAGGGCAGAGTTATGTGGGAATTTAATGTGGCTGATATCTGCAGAGCCTTTTATAAGCTCTATGAAACAAATATTTCAAAGTGTGAAGCTATACAAGGGGGATTCTAGGGCTTGGCAGCAATACTTTCGAACTGGCTGCCATATTTTCATATTTAAGGTATGAAAGGAGAGGAAGATGAGGCTTGTGTGTTTTATTTGGACTGGCAAAGTCTGACAACTCAGACTATGATACGTTATGTATATAGAATGTAATGCCTGGTTGACCATAAAGATCCTACAAAAGATTTACTCTGGGAAATAAAAAATACAACTATTTTTAAAAATGGTCAAGCGACTAATAGAAGGTTCTGCAAATATCAGTCAGATTACATGCCCATATAATTCTGCTCTCTCCCATAGTTCTTGGTCAGGGAACTGTATATCTCTGTCCTTACAGCTATCATAGTCTCTGTTTTTTTTTTAATCCGTTTTATTATCTCTGCTCTTTAATGGAAAAGGAGAGGGACCACACTCATCTTGCTTCATGTTACCTATGTACACTTGATTCAAGGAATAGGTCTTGACACAAGTTGTTAGCTGTCATTGAGTTGATTCCAATGCATGGCAACCGGCTGTGCAGTATAACAGAAGGAAACAGCACCTGGACCTGTGCCTTCCTCAGGACCATTAATCACTGTCACCATTGAGTCAATGTCAATGCATAAAAACCCTAGAGGATGGGGTAGAACTTCCCCTGTGAGTTTCCAAAACGGTTTATGAGTTGAAACCCTGTCTTTCTCCCTTGGAGTGACTGGCATTGTCAATTGCTGATCCTGCTGCTAGAAACCCAACCTGCCATCACCGTGCCCCCTCAGATTCCTCAGGACCGTCAGAATGCTTGATTTAAGTTCATCCTGGAGTCATCATCATCTACGTTCATCACGGTCACGCCAGTCCATCTCACTGAGGGTGTCCCTCACTTTCACTGGCCTTCCTTCAACTTTGCTCATCTTGATGTCTTCTTCTGGTGGCTGGTCTTTCCCACCGTAAGTGTGGCACAGTTCCCCTATCCTTTCCTCTGAGGAGCAACCTGGTTATGTATCTTCTGTTGGCACTCTACGGCATATTTGAATGAGCCCTGGTGGTATAGTGGATTGATTACTCATTGAGCGACTCCTCTCAAGGTCATCAGTCTGAACCCACCAGTTGTTCTGCAGGACAATGAGGATGTTGTCTAAAGAGGCAACTCTATTCTGTCCAACAGGGTTGCCATAAGTTGAGATGGACTCAGTGACAGTGGGTTTTGTTTGAACTTATGACACGTTTAGTATTCTTCTCCAGCCTCACAGTTCAAACACACCAATTCTTCTTCTGTATTTTTCATCACCCAACTTTCACATGCATCGGAGGCCATTGAAAAGACCGTGGCTAAGGTCAGAGGAACCTTAGTCATCAAAGTGACAGCCTTGCTTCTTAAAACTTTAAACAGGTCCCTTGTAGCTCATTGACTCGATGCAGCACATCTTTTTCATCTCTGGGCTTGGGCCAATGCTCCCTACACATTTGTGGAAACATTGGCGGATTGAATTTGATTTATTTTCCATGTATTTATTCAGGAAGATAAGGAAAGGGACTCCATTGTCCACTTCTTTTTGTCAGACATGCACAATGAGAATAACCCCATCTCAACAAAATGGTCCTGTACACAGCTTAGCTACTATTCAGGAAATGGTTCGGGTCTGGCTTTGACTCATGCAACCAGTGTCATGAGCAATCCGCTGATCATGTTGTTCATAAGTGGAGACCTGCAGACACTCTGGACTCTGCATGAATTTGAACTACATGCCCTTTAATGTGGAGGATGGGAAAGAGGCCTGAAAAGGAGGATATAAAGGATTGAGATGACCTCAGAAACTTCTGAGGTGCTTGATTGGAGCCAGGGCTCTAGGAAACCGTTGACCAAACACCGTTACCCTCCTGACTCCATCTCTGGCAGCTCGCTTTCACTTTGTGAGGATTTTATTTTCCATTGGTCATTGGGCAGGTGATGATGTTCAGCTGTCTCCATGAGCTGTGTGCATTAAAACTGGAAGTCCTCTTCGTTTGTAAGTGGGTAGGAGTTCATTGGACATAGGCCATTAGTCACTTAATTTTTATGCTGTATAAATGGGGTGTCTCCGGGCCATTTTGCAGGGAGGGACTTTATGGGGACCCATAAAGAGAGGCTGTAAATTTGTAGGCATGTACTTTGTGCCCATATCAACCTCTTGGTTCAATCTCCTCTGGAGAGATGATTCCTTGCAGGCAATTTCCTGCCCAAGTGCTGGGAGTCGTTCCTCTATATACCCCATCTTCTTTTAAGAGTGATGGTGTTGGGGCTGTTCACTGGACTGCTGCTCCAATGGTCATCGGTCACCAGTTCAAAACCACCATAGGAGAAAGGAGGAGGCTCTCTACTCCTCCTGTAAAGAGGAGAGAGAGAGAGAAGGAAAAGAGTTATGGTTTGGTAGGGTAGTTCTTTGCAGCCCTGCAGGGTAGCTGGCAACTCGATGGCAGTGGGAGGGAGCGCCTTATCCAGTAAGACGAAACCAGACTCTACATCCCCGCCCTAAGCGCCCCCTCGGCGCCCACCCCCCTCCCGCCCCCACCCCCCGCATCAAACAAGGAACACTGCCAGGCTTAGCAGGAAATGGAGGGAAGCACACTCACATAGAGTTTGACGTAATTGCCTGGAGCATCTACGCACATGGCTCTCTCAATGAACAAATCGCCTGTGGGTTTGAGGGTAGGGAGCCTCCGTGAGGATAGAGAGGATAGAGGATAAAGAGTGATCATTTCATCATTGTTTCCTTATGTCTCATCTTAGGTAGTGTCGTGGTTACAGGCTGGACTGTGGCCCACAGGGTCAGCAGTTTGAAACCACCCGCCAGTCCTCTGGAGAAAGATGAAGCTTTTTACTCCCTGGTATAGTTACAGTCTAGGAAACCCACCGGGACAGTTCATCCACTACATGCTATGGGTTGGTCTCCCCTCGATGGCAGTGAGTTTGGTGCTTTTGAAGGAAGGGTTTCCTTTTACTTCGGTTGTTGCTCGCTGTTATGGAGCTGGTTCTCACTCAGAGCCACTGCACCTACAACAGGGGCCCTGTGCCCTCTCCATCCTGGTTCTTATGTTTGAGCCCTTCACCCCAGCCTCTGTGTCCGTCCATTTTGTTGATTTTAGGATGTAAAACATGTCACATCTTGCCTCCCCCCTCCCACCATCCTCTATCTGTAACTTAAAACAGAACTTACCTTCCTCACCTTGACCAGTCTGGAGTGGAAAGTATCAGAGGGGTCAGCAGAATGCAGTGACGTGGTCAGAGCTGTGGCTCCAAGTCTCAGATGGGCATGGCTTTGGGTGTTCAATAATCAACAGATGGTTTAAAGACTACCGAGCATGTACATAGCCTCTATCCAAAAACTGAGTCATAGGCTATACTTGACTTGGGCATGCTTGGGTTTTGTTATCCCTGGGGTGGCAGGGGGGTGGGGGGCCTGGAACAACATCCCCATTGAACTCAGTATAGAGATGATGCATAAAGATGGGGATTATGTTGGCTTGGATCAGAGTCAATGGAAATAACACAGACTCCAAATTTTTTAAAAGAGAATTTGATGGGTTTCGTGTGTTCATAAAAACCCACACAATGATTCTTGGTAGTAAATCTTAAATTACTGATGATGTTCACTGAGATTGTTATTCTTCCCTTCCTCGTCATCAAGGTTGGAATCTGTCTTGCCCATTGTGCGAGTTCAAATCAAATTTGCCTTTGTGTGTGTGTGTGTGTGTGTGTGTGTGTGTGTGGCGCCATGCTTTTTGCCTGACACTTTCCTTAGACATTTTCTTAGTACAAAATTAATTGATCCTGGGGATTGAGAGGAGGTACATCATTAGAAGTGAAGCCAAATTGATTTCTACACCAACTCTCACTTGTTTCCATCTTAGTGGAATTAACTGTATTAGGGCTGGGAGTGTTTATGGGTGCTATAAAACATTTACATCTTGATGTATTAAGGGACTTGAGTGGTTTTTCGCCATTATTAAGGGAATTATATTAGGATTAGGTTTGTTATCAATCTCTGTATCTGGCATCTAGGAAAAGAAATGGCTGCTTTCTCCTCGTTAGAGCCATAAATAGACCTTTATGAACAAGTCTATGCCAAGTGCCAGGGCTGAGGATCAAAACCTCTAGGTTCCTTAGCAGCAGAGGGAGTCCATGAAGCCTTTGTCCAGCTGTGAAGGACCACCTGGGAATGTGATTCTCAATGAAATAAGAATCAGGTGCTATATTGCCTCTGGAGAATGCAGAGACCTTATGGAGAATACACATAAATAATATAGATACATACAGACATATATGTATTATGGACAAGAGATAGGGAAACAAAATCTGAGGCACTAGCCATTGGAAGAAATATACACAGAATGTTCCATTGAGAGCCTGGACAGACACATCTGTCTGTGGAGAGAGAAGGAGAGTCAGTTTGCTTCTGAGAGGCCAGTATGGTGAGACTTCCTCTCGTGCACTTTGAACGTGTGTTTTAGGAGCAACCCAGTCCCTAGAGAAGGACGTCTTGCTTGGTAAAGTGGAAGGGCGGTGACAGAGTGGAAGGTCCATCGATGAATGAGATGGAGTGACCTGGTGGCTGCAGCAGGATGCTCAAAAGTGAGAACAGTTGTGGGAATGGTGCAGAGCAGGCAGTACTCTGCTCTGTTGCAAATGAGGTCTCTATGGATTGGAACTGACTCAATGGCATCCAACAAGAGCAGGACAGGTACATGTATGTGTGTTCCTTCTTGTGCTTACACATATATGCATACATATGACAAGAGACAGGGGAAACTATTAGCCCCTGGCCATTCTCCTTTTTCTGATGTTGGGTGCTGCTCTGAAAGTCGGGGCTTGGTTTTCTTTATCTGAATTTTGTTTTTGTTTTGGTGGGTTTTTTTTTTTTTTGCCATCAAGATCGGTTCTAATCAGCTTAGATGAAACCTGGCTGAAAGATTATAAACAAAAGATAATGATAAATGGTAATGTTCATACTTGGCTACGATCTGAGGAGAACGGGAGAGAGATTCATAATAGCTTGGTCTTGGTGAGCCTTCCTCCCCACCCCCTTTTCTTTTAATGATCTGGAAGAGAAAGTAAATTGCATGCTAATGAAATTTGCAGACGATATTAAATTGGAAGGTGTTGCAAACAGGAGTGGTGCCTGAGAACTCTGCGTTCAGCTTCCCTAAACAGGTTTGGAGGGGGGAGAGGAAAGGGGGTGAAGCAAAGATTAAAAGGAGATTAAAGTTGGAAAAGACAAGCTAATCCTGGCTAGAGGGGAGAGAGGGGGAGAGAGTGAATTCTAAAGTGGAACTGATGGGGAGACTCAGAAGGGAAAAGTGTTGTTAGATTGGCCCCGGAAGAAGATACAGGAACACACAGGTCTTAATGTGGATTGCATCCAAGGCTAGCCCTCATTCCTGTCTGGAAGGAGATGGAACGTCCTAGCTTCTCCATCTCAGACCTCCATTCACCTCTGGATTCCCCTTCCCGCTCCCCCCCTCCACCCACCTCCCATCAGCCTCACCACTCTGCTCACTCATCCATTCCCTCCTTTGCTGCACCTGTGGCTCCTCACCCACCTCTAGACTTCAGCATTTATTTCTGGTCCCTTCATCAGGAGAAAGATGGATACAGATCGGAGACCATTTGGCAGTGGAGAGTGAAACCGATTAAAGGAAAGGGAGGTTTGATTTATGAGGAGAGGTGACAGGCGGTGAATTGGCCTGAATCCCCCCAGAAGGGACAGGAGGACCCTGATGCTCAGGTGATAGAAACAGAAAGATGAAGCTTGGGAACAGGGGTGGGTCCAGGAATAATTAAGATCAGAAAATTACAGCACCAACATTCAGGGCAGCAGAAAATGAAAGGGTGGAGACTTCTAGTCTACAAACCCATGGTGTCTGCTCTGTGATGAGTCACACCCTTGAAGACCCTACAGGAAAGTCTCCTGCTTCTTGTGGGATCGTTGTCAGTTGGAATGGCCTTGGCACGATGAGTTGGTTTGGGTGTTTATGTACACGGGCCAGTGTCACCTGGCCAGGGTGGGAATGTTGTTGACTTTTGTTGTTGTCTTCCATGGAGTCCTAAACTACTCTTGGCTATCCTTGCCCCAAGGAGCGACAGGTCTCCCTGTCATGGGCCAATCCCAAGAGGTGTTGTGAGCACAGCCATTGTGGTGGACATGGGGCTTTGCTGACCGGTTCAGTGTGTTGTCAGCACCATGCTCCCTCTGGAGGCTCTAGAACACGAGCCTTCCTCATCTTGCTTGGCGTCTGGTGGCTCCCAGGGTCCTGAGCCAGAAGCAAACCTTGACAAGGACAGAGCTTTAAGAACTGACAAGGAAGACGAGAACACATTGGACTTCGAAACGAGCAAATGCAATGGACCCAGACAGAACTTTATCAAAAGAGGAAAACTGACCTCAGGCAAAGGCTACCAAAATAAAAGACTTTCTTTACATAGAAGTATTTTATGTTTGGGGTCTCATCCACAAGGCCAGGAAAGGCCAATTCTTTGGACACCCAGCTACACCTCTGGTTGTAGTTGTTGTTGTTGGGTGTCATCAAGTCGGTTATGACTCATGGCAACCCTCTGAACAGCAAGACAGAAACACCTCCCAGGTCTGGGCCAGGGTCGTGACTGTTCGGTTTGAACCCTATTGGCGGCCACTGTGGGAGTCCATCTTCTCAAGGGTCTTCCCCTTTTCCACTGCCCTTCTACTTTACCAAGCACAGTGTCCTTCTCTGGGGGCTGCTCTCTCCAAGTGACACGACCAAAGGACGTGTCACCATTGTCACTTCTCGGAGCCCTCTGGCTGCACTTCTTCTGAGAGAGACCCGTTTGATCTTTAGGCAGAGTCCATGGTGCTTTCAATGCTCTTCACCAGCACCATCGTCCAAGTGTATCGATTCTCTCTCCACCTTCCTTGCTCACCATCGACCTTGCACGTGAGTAGAAGGTGATCAAAAATACCCTGGCATGGTTGAGGTGGACTTTAGTCCACAAAAGTCACACCCTTGCTTTTCAACCCTTGAAAGAGATTGCACGCAGAACATTTATCCAATGCAATGTGTCCTTTGATCTTTGGACTGCTTCTTCCATGTGCATGGACGCCTGGTCTCCTCTAGAATCAGAAGTTGAACATGAAGAAGCAGCAAGACGCATGTTAGCACAAAAATATCGAGTAAGACATTGCAACACAGTTCATTATAGCACTGTGACCTTTGCGTTCCCCAGGCATTGGGAGCAAAGACTGTGTCGTAACCACACATCACCCCCAAACCAGACTCATAGCCACAGAGTTGACGGAAGATGCCAAGCAACCTTATAGGATAGGGCAGAGCTGCCCCTGTGAGTTTCCCAGATTAACTTGTGGAAGTATCTATGGGAGTAAAAAAGTCCTCTCTTTCTGTCTTACAGTGAGTGGGGGTTTCAAACTTCTGTGAGCTGCCAAATAACCCCCAGCACCCCAGAGCCAGCTTCTCTCTGATAGGAGGTCTCTATGTAGCTTCTCTTTTACAACCCATTCAGATTGGACCAGGGCCCACTCCATTCCAGCAAGTTCTAAAGGTCACTGAGGACACCTTCAAACACCCATCTTCTTACAAAGTACCAGGGGCTCGGACTTCCACATATCCTTTGGAGGAGGCTGAGGGCACGATTGAATCTGTAACGGAGGAAAAGACAAAGAGAAGGCTTCCCCAGAGTTAAGAAACATAAATAAGCTTGTGTGCATGCTGATGGTGGTGTGTGGCAGGTAATGGAGGGGATGGAGGGAAGGAACTTCCCTGGGGCAGGATGTGTTCAGCATTCGCCTCTAAAGAGCACAGACCACTTAATTACCCTCACCCACCATTGAGGACCTTGGTGCTCAAATGGTGGGTGGTAATCATTTTACCCCATTATTCATATTATCTACTTAGCAGCCAGGAAATATAATTCCCTCCCTCTTTGCAATTTCAGCCCTTTTCATTCCTTGGCTTTGCTAATGGCACTGAAATGAACTAGTTTGCTCCGGCTCTTTGCCTCTGCCATTGGGCCTGTTCCAGGGGTAGTTCCGAAATCAATTTTCAATCAGTGCACACCTGTACCTAAAGCAAACACCAATAATGCATGCTGGTAAGCTGCCAATATTGAGAACAGTCCCCATGTTAAAAAGGGCCTCACAACTAATAGCAGAGGGTGTGAGACATGTCTTCTGGAACCTGAGTTGGACATGCTGGCTTGTGGTATCACTACAGGGTAGGTACGGGTTCAGGACAAGTGTTTCTTTTCAGTTAAACACACACACAATACAAAAGAAACCACAGCAGCATTATTTTATAGCTTTTAATAGAGTGTGGGTTCTCACCTAGAGTCTGGACGAGCCAAGCATGAAGCCTGCAAGGGGAGGTGGCCCTTGGCTTCACGGTGCCCCTTGTGAAAGTAAGCAGTTGTCCAGTCATGGTGCAGTTTGACTCTGGTCTCACAGGGTCTGTTGGAAATGGAAATTGCTACCCTGATCAGCTGCTGGCCACTCAGTAAGTGCCACTCATGCTGGCTGTCTTGGAAGCCTTGAGACTCAGCTCTCTGTACAGGTCAATCCATGGATTGAAAACGAGTGTCCTTCCTAAATCCATTCTGAAATGAAAAGTGCACATAAGTAGGAGCTGTTAGGAATGGTTCACATCGAATGTTAATTAGTAGACTCTTTGTCATCTCCTGTGCTACTGAGAGTATGTTTGAGGCCTTTAAAAGGATTATAGAAATTCTATAGACACTGGAACATCATGTACATAATGATTATATAAGAATAATGCTTTGATGTGCATTGCAACATAGAAGCCATTTATGAATATATTACTATATTCACATATCATACACACATATCATTTTATAACATTTTAAAGAATTGTAAAATCATCACCACAATCTGTTTTAGTGGATTCCTGTTATTGTCTCTCCTTTCCCCACCCCTTGCCCCAGGCTCTCCTGCCATGATCTTAAGAAACAATGAATCAATTTACTGTCTACATAGGTGTACCCATTCTGGGATTCTTAGCACGAAAAACATACAAAAGAAAGAAAGAAACAATGAAACAATAAAACATAGAAAAGCATCAGTTGAAAAAAATTATAGAAAAGAATAAAAATTAGAACATATTTCAAATGGGTCTTTTAATACTAAGGACTTCATACTGTTTGGTGACTAACTCCTGGTTAGACCCAGAGTTAGTTCATAACCCAGTAGCTATCAGTCTGTAAATAGCAAAGAAAACAAATAAACTCACTGTCACCAAGGTGATGTCAATTCATAGCAAACCTGTGGGACAGGGTAGAACGCCCCAGTAAATTTTTGAGACTGTAACTCTTTACAGGAGTAGAAAGTGCAGTAACCTAGCTTAACATGAGGAACTCCATCTTGTCTTGAATTGCCCTTAACTCATGCTAACAGTTAGCCCTCCTTTTCTTCTTTCCTCTCCCACATCTCCCCCAAAGTCCTTGACTCTTCTGAGATGTTTCCAAACTATGCATGCCCAACTAGCAAGAACTGTACTAGCAAGATCTTGTAAGACCTTGAATTAGCACCTGCTGTTCCCCCTAGCCCCATTACCCTGCCAACCTGCTCAGAATGTAATGCCTAGAATATCCCTCCCCTTGAGCCAGCACCCAATCTTGAACTATAAAAAAGTTTGGAATTTCTCTTTTTCTGAATCAGGAGCTTTCCAAATGGTAGCCTACACTTGGTCCAGCTGTGCAAGAAAGACTTTCATTATTAATCTGGTCCACTTTCTACAGAAAGCGCCATCTTTTTCCCTCACAGTGGCGAGAGGTTTGGAAATGCTGACCTCTCAGTTAGCTACCCAACTCAGAAGCACTACAGCTCCCCTCTCTCTGTAAATATACTTGTGTAAATTACCCATGGTTCTCTTCTCTTACGGGTTTACTTGGTAGAAAGATGGAGTTGCCAATTCCTGTCAAGATTGACAGCCTCCCCACAAAAAGCAAGGGGACCCCTCCAAATTAGGATGAGTCAGAATCAACACAGGGGTCCTTCGTGGGTTTGCAGTCCTGGGATCTAAATGGGTGAAAACAGAGATTCCTCCAAATGACCATCGTGGTTGATACCCCATTGCTGGAAAGACAAACCTGGGGGGGGGGGGGATGCTTTTGTTGTTGGCGTTGTTAGTTTTAGTCAAATCGATTCCAATTCATAATGATCCTAAATACAACAGATGGAAACACTGGCCAATTCATATCAGCCTCATCGTTGTTATTTTTGAGTCCCTTATTGCAGCTACTATAGCCATCCATCCGGTTAAGGCCCTCCTGTCGTACTCCAAGTAGACTAGAGATACAAATCCATGGACACTCACATATGTGCAAGAGAGACTTTTATATAGAGGGTATTTATACTTTAAGAAAGCATGGCAACCCAGTCCACTTCAAGCCCATATGTCCAATATTAGCCCCTGTGTCTGGTACCAATCTATAAAAACCTCTTTAAACTCACAAAACACATGCAATGACACAGAGCAAAGGAGATCAAAGTTCAGAAAATCTTTGGATCCAGTGACATCCTAAGCATCTCAGCCAGCGCTGGCAGGCGTCTCCATGTGGCTTACTCCAGTTTCCAGGGCGTGGGGTCTATCAACATAGTATCATATGTCTTATCAGCAGAGGGTCTCCAAGCAAGTGACCACAGAGGAGATAGTGTCTCCTGCCTCCACGAAGGAATACAGGATTTCCCAAAATTCTCAGGAGAAGTCCATGTCCACATAGAACCCTCAATGACTCTGATCAGATTGACAGACTGGACTCTACCCCTCACTCATAATCCACTCAAATTGACACCAGATTCTGTAACTACCACACCTTCCTCTTGCTGTCCCTTGACTTCACCAAGCATGATGTTCTTATGTAAGGGCTGGGCTATCCCGACAACACATGAGACAATGACTCCCCATCCTTCCCAGCATTCTGTACTTACATTCTATCAAGACCAATTGTTTTCATCCTTTTGACAATTGTGGGCTCTTTCAATACTCTTGTCCGGCACCATCACTCAAAGGCATTGACTTTTCTTCAGTATTCCTTAGTCAATGTCCAACTTTCTCTCTTTCTTTTTTTTTTTTTTGGCAGGGGGGGCATCACTGCCCTCTGGTGGGAGTGGGAGGCCCAGTCTTGCTCTTAGAGAGCAGCTGCTGGATTTGAACCGCCAAGCCAGTGGGCTGCAGTCCCGCACTCAACCACTATGCCACCGGGGCTCAGCCCCAAGGTCCAAATTTCATATGGATAAGAAGCAGTGTAAAATACCATGGCTTGGGCAGGAGCGTCTTAGCCTTCGAAGTAACCTCCCTGCTTTTCAACACTCTCAAGAGGTCTTGTGCAGCAGATTGATCCAATACAGCATTGAGTTTCTGGGCTGCTGTTTCCATGAGCAGGGATTACGAATCCAAGCATGACAAAATCCTTGACCACCTTAAGCTTCTCTCCATTCATCTTGGTGTGACCTATTTGTCCAATTATGAAGATTTTGGCGATGTTCAGTAGTCATCCATTTTAAAGGCTGCAATCCTTGATCTTCATCAGTAAGTGCTTAGAGTCCTCCTCACTTTTAGCAAGCCAGGTTGTATCATCTGCTTAACACAGGTTGTTAATAACACCTTGAGGTACAGGGGAGATCTTTTACAGACCCAAGGACCTAACGAGGCATTCAGAATTGCCCACATCGAGAAACAAGTGAGAGAACTCCTCAGACATCTCATTTCTGCAATGTCCTTCCTTTTCAGGGCTTTGTGATAACACATCAAGGGATGGGAACATATTAAATGGATAATTAATTCATCGCATGGAGGACTGTGCCCCCGTGACTGTGTGACTGCAGGGGAGAGACCACTGGAGATACCCATGGCCATCGAGTTGGTGCTGACTCAGTGGCCCCATACAACAGGGTGGAAACCCATCGGGTTTCTGAGACGGTAACTCTTCAGGAGAGCAGATGGCCTTGTCTCTCTCCCTCAGAGCAAATGATGAGTTGGAGTTGCTGACCTTGCTGGGAGCAGCCTGACACTTAGGTAACAGAGCAACCAGCCAAAAGCCAGAGAGAGAGAGAGAGAGAGAGAGAGAGAGAGAGAGAGAGAGAGAGGAAAGAGAAAGAATTGCTCTCAAGTTCCACCCACAGACATCTCCACTCCTCTCCCCGCTCCTGTGTACTTCAGACTAGAATTGTGCTCAAGAGCATTTTAAAATGACTGTTGGGAAAACAGCTAAGCACCCAGTTGTTTACCAATAAGTTGGTAGTTCAAATCCCCTCCGCCTCCCCGTGCGGCAAAAGGCATGAGCATGTGGTCCCATAGAGGCGGGTGTCTCAAAGGTTCTCTGAGGCAGAGAACTACTCTGTCACATGAGGTCCGGTCATTAGGAGGTGGGCATAGACTGGACGTCACCCGGCAATCACAACAGCAACTCTCTCATGAAATACATGGCCAGGGTTTTCTGCTATGGTGCTTCGGGTGGATTCAAAGTGCCAGTCCTTTGGCTAGAGTTAGGACTCAATCCCCTAGGTATCACTCAAGTATCATAATATGAAAGCAGGATGTACATTCTGCATGAACCTTTCTGGCATAGGCAATTGTGTTGCAAGGAGGAACTACCCATACAGCGCCAAGTTGGAAGATGTTTCTGGAGGTAGAGATTTGCAGGATGCAGTGTCTTAATTCATGGTCTCTATTTTACCTCTCTTGCTTCTAATATTCATTGCAATGGCTATGTGGAACTCACAGACAAAATTCATGATGAAAGGATTTATTAAGGAAGTTAAAAAGTTGTAACGCCAGGGAGAAACGCTCAGGGTTGAGCTGTTTATCAGGACGTGTTACAAAGTTCTCTCAGGCCTGCTAATAAATGCCCAAAAGGCACTCCATTCCCATAAGCCTCAGTCCGAAGGCACTCATCTCCACTTCTGTGGGACAGCAAGCCCAACTTCATGAATTAATAAGTGCCCAGAGGCACCTCGCTCCAGTCAACCTCCGCCTGAAGGCACTCAGCTACACTTCCATGGGTCAGCAAACCCAGCTTCCCCAATTCAAGGAGGTTCCCCTCTCTACCCACCAACCTCCTGCACAGAAGCACTCAGTTTTACCGTCTCCGTGGACTGGAGGTCCCTGGCTTGGCTCCATGTTCTGGCGCCTGGTTGTGTGGCTGCTCCTGTGATGTCATAGCTGTCTTCTGGTCCAGGGAGTTCACTGCACAGGGATCTCGGGTCCAGAGGAAACACTCCACTCCAACCTCTTCCTGGTGATGAGATCCCTCCTTCTGCTTCTCTGAGGGTTCATTGGATACACAGCAGAATGACACGCCAGTGAAGCCTGTTCACAGTTACTCACAGGTGAAGCCTATCAGTATTTTACCCTTCCTTCTTACCAGACTCATGCAGGGAAATGTTCTTTGGTGAGTGTTAGAGGCTTTGGCTAGAAGAGCCACATTGAATAAGGCACTCTTCCTGCAGGGGACATCAACACAAGGGAGGGTCTCCTTTCCTTTTGGTGCAGATCCATCTTGTCCCCATGTTGACAGTAGATTTCCATGGCCATGAAGTCAGGGTCTCTGAAATCACCCATCACTGCCCTTGCTGCTGTTGCTGCTCTTGTGAGACTCTGTCCAGTCTGTTCCAGCCATAGAAAACCTGTGTTCAATGCAGCAAACCCACATCCCGGTGCTGCACCACCCGCACAGTTGTTGCTCTGCGAAGCCCATTCTTGCAGCCACGGGGCCAAAGTTGCTGTTGTTTTTAGGTGCCATCCAGTTACCCGTGGCTCAGTGACCATAGAGACTGCAGGATGCACTACTGCGCAGTCCTCTGCAGTGTCCAAGTGCACTGTTGAAGCCATGGTGTCAATCCAACTCATTGAGGGTCACATGGTTTCCTTCTGATGACCTGCCCCAAAGCACGGGGAATGAAAGTCTTCCTCTCCCCTCTCACTTCTAAGAAATGCTCAGGCTGAACTTCTTCCTGGACAGGTTTGTCCACTTTGGGGGCAAGGGGGGGGTTTGGTCTTCTTCACACGCATGGAATTCTAATGACTCCATCCCTCTCTGATTTTCCTTATGCATCGTCCAGCGGTCACCTGCTTCTGAAGACACTGAGAAGGCCCTGGCTTGGGTGAGGGGCACCGTGGCAAACAGTTTCCTCCTGGAGACTCCTCCAGGTATTTGCTGACTGTTGGCTCCAGGGCCGGTCAGACTCAGCCGTGCCCTTTGTCTCACCTTTGTTCTGAAATTCAGGCTGGCTTCTGCCTTTCCTCTGAGGAGAGCTTGCCTTTCCCAGTCACACATGGCCCATCACCTTAACTTAAATCCCTTTCCCCTGCTCCAGCTTCCTTCATCCGGTTCCACCAGGAGCCCTGGTGCTGTAGTGGGTTACACATTCAACTTCTAAGCACACGTTCAGCAGTTCAAACCTCTCCTTGGGAGAAAGACGGGGCTTTCTAACGTCAGTCTCAGAAGCCCCAAGTGGGCCATTCTAGCCTATCCATGTAGGCTCCCTGTGAGTTGGAACTGGCTCAAAGACAATGTGTGTCTGAGAAAGGAAAACAGCAGCTGCCGATTATGTCAGAGCAGTCTTTGGTTCGAGGAAGAGCCTTGGGGGGAGGAGGGGGGGAGAAGTGGGTAGCAGTGTGTTTCCATAAGAGTCACGGCCCTGGAAACTTGACTGGGACATCTTTCCTCTGCCCTTGAGGGTTGCAGTGAATCAGAACCATCTTGGCTACGCAAAGTTTGGGTCTGGTTTGATTCTAGATTCAAGGATTCTAGAGTGAGTGTCCTGGTTGCACTGGAGGCTTTGGGTTCTACCAAGAACCAGCCAGATTGACACCAATGCCCATTAATGCCACAGGTCACCTAGGAGGCCCTCCATAGGAAATCCCCAGCCCCATAATTAAGCACAGCAGGGATTTGGGTCTAACATTGCAGTAGACAGAGAGAAACTCTTGGTCCCAACCCAAGCTAATGTTGTTAGAGTAACGAGAAAGGCAGGTGAGCTGTGTGCACCAAAATACTCATTACATCTTGCCATGGCACTCATTGTAAATGTTCATGTGTGGCCTCCCTGCCCGGCAACATGCTCACAGGAGTTACAAAGCGATTCTCTAAATGAGTCTAAAGAGCCCCACTCCCAGAGACTGGGCTGGGTGATGTCAATATGATGGTCACCATTTCTAGCCTTCCTGCCCAGGTCTCCTCCCTTCTCCCAAAGCCTCTTGAGATGAGGTCCAGTCTCCTGGACTCTTCAGTGTCTGCTGAAAGTCACATAACCAGTCAGCGACACGCACAATGTCAGTCCTATGGGGGAGAAATGTACAAATGTCTTGAGTCTCATGTGTAGGTACATAGACTTGAGATTGCAGAACTGGACATGAGTCCCAGCTTCTTGCCCAACTGCCCGTTTGTCTTGGGTAAATTACTTAAACTCTGAGAACTTCTAGGTCCTCTTTAATGAGCTGAAGATACTGGTATCTTTTGTGGAGCCCTGGTGGCGCAGTGAGATAAATACTGAGGTACTAACCACAAGATCAGTGGTTCAAACTCACCAGCCACTTCGATGTGGCTCATAGCAACCTTATGTAAAACACAAGGAAATACTGCTTGGCCCTCTGCCATCATGACACTCGTTGCTATGTCTGGACCCTTTGTTGTGGCTACTGTGTCAATCCGTCTCATTGAGGGGGGTCTTCCTCTACTTCACCAATCACGATGTCTTTCTCCAGATACTGGTCTCTCAGATAACATGTCCAAAGTCCATGAGACAAAGACTTGCCACTGTTGCTGCTAAGAAGCAATCTGGCTGTACTTCCCCCGAGACAGACTTGGCCATTCTCCTGGTAGTCCATGGTTTACTCAATATTCTTTACTGACACCATAGTTTAAAAGAATCCTTTCTTGTCTGGTCTTCTTTCTAATTGGCCAGTGTTCACAGAATTCCTTTTAATATATGGTACTGGGAAAATAGGATTTCCACGTACAGAAAAATGAAATAGGATGCATGACTCACATTGTATATATCCCCATACACAAGAACAAATTCAATATGGGTTAGGGGCCTATATGGAATAAGCACAGTGTGGTGCATCCATACAATGAAGCGCTACTCAACCAGGAGGAGAAATGTAGGCTTGATACATGTGATAGTAACCATGGAGCCTGAAGACATGATGGATGCTGAGTGGAATAAACTGATGACAAAACTACTCTCTGACTTCACTTAGATGAAAAGGCAAGAAGGGGAAAATATACACACATCCACATTTATTAGTGGCCAGAAGGGAGAGGGAAGAGGGAAAGTGAATGAGTAATGGGGATGGCTTTGATCTTGCTTGGATCCACAACCCATGCTCATGGAAGCAATAATCAGAGATCAAACCCTGGATTGCATTTGGTAAAGCTGTGACACCAGCCCTCTTTAAATATGAAAGATCAAAGATGCTAGTTTGAGGACTAAGATGAGCCAGTCCCCAGCCATGGTGTTTTCATTAGCCTCATATAAATGTGCAAGTTGGACGTTGAATAAGGAAGCCTGAAGAAGAATCAATGCATTTGAATGATGGTGCTATTTAAAAATATCCAGCATTCCATGGGCTGCCAAAAGAACAATCAGGAACTTTGAAGAAGGACAGCTGAAGCATTCCCTGAAAGCCAGGGGGGTGGGGTCTTGTCTCATACAACATGGACATGTTATCTCTCCAAGAAACTGGTCCCTAGAGAAGGGCATCATGGCTGGTGAAGGAGTTCAGTAAAAAGAAGGAAGGCCCTTGGTGAGCTAAGGGCTCACTGGCTCGCTGGCTGCAACGACAGGTTCACACATAACAATTGTGAGGAAGCTGTGCACTGTGTTTCTTTGCCCAAGGTTTCATTTTATATTTCCCCCCTCTTGTTAGATTCAAATAAAATTATATCTCATAGTTTCACTTTAAAGAAACAAATATATATTGTTGCTGGATAAGAATTTTGTCATTCATTGATGTCTTCTAGCCTACCTCAAATGCTAGATTTTATTAATAAAGTCTGAGATATTACATTCAGATGATTATTGCTTAGATTATTTATCATCTTTATGACTGAAAATGGTACAGTATCGTCATTAGTTCTTTTGAACATTTAATTGCAATTATATTATTTTTGTTGTTGTACTTGTTGTTTTAAATCATTTTATCGGGGGCTTGTACAACTCTTATCACAATCCATCCCTCCATTGTATCAAGCACATTTGTATATTTGTCATCATCATTCTCAAAACATTTGATTTCCAATTGAGTCCATGGTATCAGCTCCTCATTTTCCCCCTCCCTCCCTCAGGAACCCTGATCATTTATAAAATATTATTTTTTCATGTCTTACACTGACAAATGTCTCTCTTCACCCACTAGTCTGTTGTGCATCCTCCTGGGAAAGGGTTATAGGCAGATCATTGTGATCAGTTCTCCCTTTCTCCTCCTACCTCCCCCTTAATGTTCTGGTATGGCTACTCTCAGTATTGGTCCTGAGGGGGTTGTCTGTCCTGGATGCCCTGTGTTTCCAGTTCTTATCTGTACTATCCAGTTTGTAAGGTAGACTTGGAATCACAAGTGTGTGTGAGAGGGTGAGGGGAGAAGCATTAAAGAATTAGAGGAAAGTTGTATGTTTCATAGGTGCCATACTGAACCCTAAACAACTCATCTCCTCGCCGTGATCCTTCTCTAAGCGGAAGTTCAGTTGCCTACAGATGGGCTTTGGGTCTCTGCTCTGAACTCTCCCTACATTCACAATAAGATTTTTTTTTTGTTCTGGGTCTTTGATGCCTGATACCTGATCCTATGAACACCTTGTAATCACACAGGCTGATGTGCTTCTTCCGTGTGGATTCTTTTTTTCTTCTCAGCTAGATGGCTGATCTTTTATCTTCAAGCCTTTAAGACTCCAGATGCTATATCTTTTGATAGCTGCACACTATTAGCTTTCTTCACCATATTTGCTTATGCACGCACTTTGTCTTCAGTGATCTTGTCAGGAAGGTGAGCATCATGGAATGCCAGGTTAATAAAACAAAGTGCCCTTGCATTGAGGGAGCACTTGAGTAGAAGCGCAGTGTTCATCCACTACCTTAATTCTAAACCTTAATTCTAACATTCTTAATATATGTACAGAGACCTATTTCCCCATCATAATATATAAATGCATTTACATATGTACGTGCCTGTATTTAAACCTCTATAAATGCCCTTTGCCTCCTACTTCTTTCCTCTATTTCCTTTTACTTTCTTCCTGTCCTGCTATCATGTTTTGCCTTCATTTGGGTTTCAATTCTTCTTGGTTACATTGCCCTTGATCAAGTCCTACCAGGCCTCCTACATCCTCCTTGCCATCAACATGAGATCACTTGTTGTTCCCTTGTCCCTCGGTTTGTTAACACCCATTTTCTTTCCTCAACCTCCCCCTTCCCCATGTTCCAAGGGTACTGTCAGTCCTGTTGTTTTCACCTCCAGATCGTCCAGACTATCTTATCTAGATAGACATGAAAAAATAATAATATGTATAAAAACAAGACAGAGTAAAACAAAGCAACAAAAGATAACAAAATAGCAACAAAAACCAATGACAAGAAAGAAAGAAAGAAAAGCCCTGCTCAAAGTCTGTTTGTTGATTTTTAGGAGTATTTTCCAGTTAAGTTTGATAGCTTGCCACACCCAGGCCCCAAAGTCTATTTTTAGTTTTCCCTGGGGATTGCATGTTTTACCTCTGTGTGGCGGGGTCAGATTGAGCCCAATTCCCATACTGGGTCTCTAGTGTTGTCCCTCATTAACACTATGGGTCAGTGATGGCCACTGTATCTCAGAGTGGGGGCAGCCCTATGGTCGTCTCACACAGTGTTTCTTTCTATTGTACATAGGGTCTCTCTGAGTCAGAATCAATCTAAGGGCATCTGGTGCCACCACCAATAATGGGCATAGGGCTGCACAACCGATTGTTGTAAATGCTGTCACTAAGTTATATGCCTATAAAAAGTTGAATTTGCAAACATTGTGTGATAGACACATTTCTCCAGGAAAGCACACACACACACACACACACACACACACACACACACAATGGCCGCCATGGACAAATGCCTCCTGGGATTTGATTCCTTGGTTTGGTAAGGGGCAGTGAGTTTGTCAATGAAGGAGGGACAGTTCAGACAAAGAGAGGGCAAATATTTGAACAATTTGAATAAGGTCATCAGCATCACTACAAAGTGTATTGGTCAGCCTGGTTGAATTGCTGTATCTTTTGCGGCATATATTCTCAACAAGAAGTAACAAATAAGTGACATTTAGGAGGAAATGTGAACTGAGAATGGAAGTAAATAGTAACATGAGGAGAATTATAAGAACAATGACAAACCCAAGAACACATACCTACACGAGGATGTTTAGAATCTCTGGACAAGACGTGTGACCATCACAGAGAACACCTCTAAATGCAGAGGGAACTCCCAGCCCCAGAGCAAGAACTTTCCTGTTCCCCAGTGGAAAAGGAAGGGTCATAGAACAAAATGACTAATTAGTGCTTTAGATGGCCAACAAGTGGCACCCAAAATAGCCACCATACTGCCTACTTAGTCTCTCCCATCTGTGCAACCAAGAAAGTCTGTTGGCCATCGTCTCAGTGTAAAGCCAACATGGTCATGGCTCCCATGGTATGAAGGGTACATGTTAATATAGCAGTCTTTAAACTAGCCAGTGGGTGTGTAGTTTAGTGTCTACTGCATAAGGCTTCCTACTCCTGTAATGAGTAACAGTATCAGAAAGCCACAGGGGCAGTCCATCTTTGTTCACAGACTTGCTGTGAGTCAGAGTCAATTCAGTGGCAGTGAGCTTGTTGTGCTGTTGTTTGTTTTTATACTGTGTGTGCCCTAACTACCATGTTATCACTGCTAATGCGCTCACAATCTCCCAAGCAATGGCCAGTCCCATACTCACCACTGTTCACTCAGTGCCGCACTGACACCCATTGTTGTTGATCGCCCCATTCAGGTCCAACGCCTCCTTATGCCCAACTCAAGCACAGAAATACAAGGCCACCTCACCCTACACCTTCCCCATGACTGGATGTGGATCAGCTGTTCTGATTCACAAGATTTTCATGGACTACTTCTTGGAAATAAACCTCAGACCTTCCCGTCTAGTCTGGACCTATGCAGCACCACACACAGCAGCATATGACCCTCCATTGACAGCTGTGTGAAGGTGCCATATGAACTACACCAGCCTGGACATGCACTCTGATTCCTTTGTGGAAGGTGAGGATCTGCTAACTGAGACCCCATTGTGCCTGGGTGGACTTTCAGAAACATTTGCTGAATTAATTGATGCCTGATAGAAAGAGGGAATTTATGGTCTTGACAATGCTGAATTTAAGTCTCTCCCCCCTCCCCATCCAGTGGTTTCTGACTTCCAGCCATCCTATAGGGCAGAATAGAACTGTTGCTTTGACTTCTTCTATGGAGCACTGGGTAGTTTGAAAATGTTGACCTTGTGGTTAGCAGCCCGAGGTACACTCACAGGGGAGCCTAGCGATGTAGTGGCTTCCTCCCTGAGCTGCTAAAATGAAGGCCAGCAGTTCCAACTCACCAGGAGCTCCAAGCAGGGATGATGAGGCTTTCTGAAGATGGACAGCCTTGGCAACCTGCAGAGGCCATCTACTCAGAATTGACTGTCCATATATCATAAAGTGATGGTAAAGTCTCTCTCTAGTTATCATCTGTCTACAGTTAAGACTCTGTGCTTCAGTGAGAGAGATTCTAAAGTTACCCAACTCCTTTTCCCCAGCTAAGAAAGGGGTCTCAGAAATTATCGGGTAAAGCAAAGTCTAGCGAAGAATTTCTCAATCTAGCTCACGCACACTTCCCTAAAGCCTTAAACAGTCAGACTTGCTTATGAAAGAAGAATCTGAGCACATTGCATGCCCCACCCTCCTGTGTCTATAAACAGCCACCGAGAAGCTGTGGGTGGCATCGCTGGAGGTTCACCACATTCCACGTTGAGACTTAGTGCAACTTGGCATCGCGTGGCTTCCCCAGGACGCTGTGCATGTTGACAGACAGGAAGATCATTTCCACTCCCTTCAGAATCCACCTCCGTGTTGAAATGTAGGGAGACAATGTTTGTGACCAACAGTGCTTGTCAGAAAGATATAAAAAGTGATTCATCACTGTGCTTCTCTAGCTGCCTCTCACATGGTTATCATTTTGAGTCCTGGTTGAGATGCAGATGTGGATTGGGTGGGGAGAGGGATCAGGGGACCGATAGGGCTTCAGAGTCTGCATTTCTAATGAAATCCCAGCCCCTGCTTTGGTAGCAAGGATATTTGACAGTGTGAACCCCACGCAGCATCATATAGAGATGATCTCGCTCCAACGCCCATCAGACTCTGGTGGTGGGTACTGAAGTTGCACCACGTGGAAACAGCAGAGCCGGGATTTGAACCCAGAAAAGTCTTGCTATTAGGTCCTATGTTTTCTGCTTTTTGTGGCTGCTTCTGGTGTCTCGGAAGATCGCCACAGCTCAGGGTGAACCAGAGGGGGATGCCTTCTTTGTGTTCCTGCACCAGGATGAAGTCAGGGTTGGAGTTCATTCCAGTTGAGCTCACTTTGACTCTGGAGACCTGATGAGTAATGAAGGCAAAGCTAGCCCCAGGAGTGTAACCATCTTCACAGCAGGGAGTTGTTACCACGAGTCCATTGCTGCACCCATTGTGCCAGTTCCATCTCCCCAGAGCTCCCCCTGGACTTTGTTGGCTCTCTGCCTAATGAAGCAGGATGTCCTCTTCTAGAGATTGGTCCTTCCCAAGGATGTGGCCCTGGTAAGGAACACAATGTCCTTGCTTCCCAGGGGCAACGTGGTTGTCATCTCATCTATGATGGGTTTGTTCAGGATGTGCTTTGGGAATGGCTGGCTTGGAATGGTCGGTTAATTTTCAGGACAACATTTCTCATTAAGGAGCCCTGGTGACTCAATCTGCCAATCAAATGATGGGTTGGTGGTTCTAACCTATCAGTGGCTCAGCAGAAGAAAAGACCTAATGATTGGCTTTAAATACGTTATGGGCAAGGAGATCCATGTGGCATTTCAGCTTTGTCCTGTGGAGCAGAGGTAGGGAATGTTCAGTCTGTGGGACACATCAGACCCGAGACACTACCCATACCAGCTAACACCATACACCTCACCAAAGAGAACTAACTTCAGCTGTCACCTGAAGAGTGAGTTTGTTAAACGTTTGATCACATGGCCCCCACGTGAGCTTATAATATCCAATGGTCCTTGGCTTATAATATCCAAGGATCCTCTCCTCTGCTATAAAGTCATGATAAGTTGAAATTGACATCTTTGTGTCCAATAGTCAAAAACAGCTTCTCCTTAAAACTCTGTCACCCCAAGAAGGGGCACAATGCAGCTTGTTAGCTCCCAGACAATTGAGAAGGTAGGCATTGGTTTGCATGTATGCCCAGATTCAGAGCACACTTATTCATAGACCTCCACCCTGTCCTTGATTTGTACAAAAGTTAAAGAGCCCCCCACCCCACCTCTTTCTCTGGATGACTCTTTACATTCAGGGAGAAACAGAATGATCAAGTGTTTGTGGATCATGGTGAAGTGCTACAGAGTTGGTTTTAACTCCCAGTAAACCCATGTACAGCAGGAGGAAACACTGTCCAGTCTTGGGCCATCCTCACAAACAACTGTTCTTATATTTGAACCCATCGATGCAGTCACAGTGCCAAACCATCTTATTGAGGTCTTCCACTTTGTCACCACCACCATCTCCACCCCCCCACCCCCTGCCCCGCTTTTGTCAAGCTTGATGTCTTTCTCCAGGCCCTGGGCTCTCCTGACAATGTACCCATCATACATGAGATGAAATATCCCCATCCTCATGTCTATGGAGTATTCTGGCTGTACGTTTTCCTAGACAAATTTGTATGTTCCTTTAGCAGTCCCTAACCTTTCAATGTTATTGATGACACCATCATTCACATGCTTCGATTCTTCTTTGGTCTTCCCTTATTCAGTGTCCAACATTCACATGCATATATGCGACTGAAGAAAATACCACGGCCTGGGTCAGGTGCACCTCTATCCTCACAGCAGCATCTTGCTTTTCAATGCTTTGAAGGCTTGTGCTGCAGCAGATCTGTCCAGTGCAATGGCTCCTTTGATTTAACTGCTGCTTCCATGTGTGGCAAATGGGTCAACCCATCCCTGAACAATAGAACTTGGCCTTGACTTGCTGGCAGTTTTTCGGTTGTTTTTTTTTTTTTTTTTTGGATATACCAGGGACGCTGTTTATTGATTTGATGGGAAGGGGGGAAAAGCAATTGATGGAGCACGTTACCCGTCTCCCTCAGGTTGGTGCAGCCAAATATCAAACCCTGTTCATGTGCCTTTTGCAAAACTCACAGGAAGTGAGTGAACTACTCAATGTCACCTAGATGCTAGCTGGTGCCATCACAGCCAGCTGCCATTTTCATCACAGCCATGAGAGAGACACAAACACCCCCAGGTCGGCTGCCGCCGCTGCTGCAGAGAACTCAAACTGCCCACTGGAAATAGCTTGTCTGCTGTCCTCCCCCATGCCAGCCGAGCATCTTCCCATCTTCTTCTGGTCCGACATCTGCCTACTTCACAAACAGGACTGATTCAGCGTCAAAGACCAGAAGATACAATGTGTTCAAATTAGGGAAAGCAAAGAAAGTGGGTGTACATACGCTCTGCATTGGAAAAAACAAAGAGTGTGGGTGAGTGGGGGGAAGCTTTCCAGGCAAATTGAAGGAATGCAATAATGCAAATGCCTTCTGACGGTAGCAAGGATTCCAGGCCATCAGGAACAGGGAGCAAATGAAGAAGTAATGTGGAAAATCGGCCCAGCCTAAGAGGAGAATGATTTCAGGAAGCCTGGTAGAGAGAGGAAATGGGAAAATCTGAGTATCTTTGGCAGTTCTGAATAAAATGGAAGCATAACTGCTTAATGAGGGCACAAGTGAGAGGAGATGGGAGACGGCAATGAGATCATAAGAGAAAAACAGAGCTTTTGAAGCAAAACGAAGAAAATGGCATGGAAATGCGGACAGTTGTAACCCTGACATTTTCAGACAAGAAGGCTGGGGTGAAGGTGGTGGGATTAAAAATGTAGGTTGGGTCACAAGATTTCAAAACTCCCTGTGGTCCATTCTGCCACCTCGGTTCAAAGTTGTCAGGAGTCTGTTGTGTAATACGAGCCAGCGTGGATTGAAGTGACCCACGCAAATTATTTCACCACGAAGGAGCCCTGGTGGCATCCTGGTGACGGACGTGCTAGGCTGTGATCTGAAAAGTCAGCTGTTTGAAACCACTAGCCTCTCCTCTTTCTACCCCCATCAAGAGCGACAGTCTTGGAAACCCACAGGGCCAGGTCTACCCCATCCTGTGACAGAGTCTCTATGAATCGGCATTGACTTGATGGCAGGGCCGAGATGAACTCCGTCTGTCAGAGCAGAGGACAACTCGGTTCTTGTCAGGCACTTAACTGGACCGGCAGTTGAAGCCCTGTGGCCGGATTCTCATTTTCTGTGCAAGAAACCTGAGTTCGGTTCTCAGGTCAAGGCGCCTCATGTCTCAGAGAAGGTTCCGCTGAGTGGGTCTCCACAAAGCTTCTGGACTTCCAAAAATGGGCCAAGGAAAACCCTATGGATCTCAACAGACCAGTCCTCAGTGGGCCTCTGGGCACGGCCCTGGGCCAGGCAGTGCATTCTCCCATTGTCCGTGAGGTCACCAGGAGTCAGGGAGGCCTACTGGTCAGCTAACACCCGCGTCAGGGACTCAATGAATACCGATGGCGTTTGTGCCAGTGATGGAGCAGGTTCAATTATTGTGCACATTGTGACTGCTAGGTGCCATCATAGCAACCTTTTCCGTAACCAGAAACGCCCCCAGCCCTGCCCCTTCCTCACCACTGCTGTCATAGTTGAGCTCCTTGTGGCAGCCACGGTGTCCATCCATCTTGTTCAGGGTCGTTTTCTTTCCCCTTTCCCTCTACCTTACCCAGAATGCTGGCCTTCTCCAGAAGACAGTCTCTCCATCCTGGCCCCTAAGAGCATTCTGCCTATACTTCTTCCGAGGCAGATCTCTTTGTCCTTTTGGTAGCCCCTTGGACTTTCAATAGTCTTCGCCACACCACAGTCTAAAGGCATCGATTCTTCTTCAGTCTGCCTTAGCCTGCGTCCAACTTTCACATGCATATGAGACAACTGACGCTACCAGGTGCTTGGGTCAGGCTCACGTTAGACTTCAAAGTAACACCCATGCTTTCCAAAACTGTAGTGCGTTGCTGTCCTCGGGTGTGTGTGCTCGGTGCAATGGGCTGTGTGAAGTGGACAGTTTCCAATGAAAGGTGTCACCCTGTCCATGTGGGCAGGTGGCCTGTGATCGCTGCTTGGCCCTGGTCTGCCCCACTCCCTTCTTTCTTCCCTTACTCCAGTCAGAAACCAGTCTGGGGCAGAAAGCTCTGAAATGAGTCTTTACCCTGGAGGTTTGTGTACGCTGCCTGCCAGCCCGGGGACCTGAGAGCTACTGAGGGTTGCAGACTCCGAGAGCGTGGCCTGCCCCTGGGTGGAATATGAAGTGTCGGTGTCAGATGCACTGGGAAGGGATTTGCCTCTCCAAGCAGGCCCATTCTGCAGCGCAGGAGGCTGTCCGGCAATCTCGTTATTGATAATCAGCCTTATTTCACACGGGTCAGCTGACGGGGCGAAGCTGCTGACACAGAGAATGATGGGGGCAGTGCCTTCAACTGGAACTGGCCTTTTCCCAGAGTGACCACGGAGCCCAGAGCCACCAGCGTCTGAGAAGACGGAGGGATTGCCAGCCGCCGCCCACAGAGGTGAAGGTTCCTTCCCAGAGCCCAGGGAGCATTTAGTCAGTTTCGCTTGTAAAGCGACAGGGAGTGAAAGATTAAGATCCTCGGTGCCAATCCTGTCCCTGGGGCCACCGGCTAATCGGAGGGGAGGGCAGACGCAGCAAGTCTCTGCCTGGTTATCATCAAGCTCAGGAGTGCGAGAGAAAGGTCGAAGGATCACCTGAAGCCCGGAGCCCCGTTCTTTCTGCACCAGCCCATGGGAGGGCCTTCTTGATGCTAACATCTGTTCCGCATCTACTGTGTCTTAGCAGGCCTGGTGGCCGAGTGGTTACACCTGGGGCTACTAACTGCAAGGTCAGCAGTTCAAACCCACCGGCTGCTTTCAGGAAGGAACGTGGGGCTTGCTGCTCCCTTAAGAATGATCGTTGTTGGCAGGTGTCACCGAGTTAGTCCCAACCCGTAGTGACCCTACGCTCACCAGAACAAGGCACTGCCCAGTCCTGTGTCTTCCTCACATTGTTCCTGGGCCTGAGCCTACGGTTGGAGCCACTGTGTTAATCCAGCTCCTGCAGACTTTTCCTCTTTTTGTTATTGTTGTTCCTGTAAGGGGTTACAGTCTCAGAAATCCACGGGGGAAGTTGCTATGCCCTGGAGTAACCTCCAGGGTTGCTGGGACTGAGAATGGACTGCATGGCAGTGAGGTCCCTGTGTGCTGCCCCCTTGGGTGTGGGGAATGCTGTCATGGAGGTTCTGACCATCAAAGGCATATTGCCCAGGGGTCAAGTCATCCCCGCAGGTGTCTTTTCATCAGCTGGTTGTTGAGTTTGGGGCCCAGGTCTGCCTTAGGTCTTCAAAGGGGAGAGAGGAGGACGGAGTGGTCCTGGGAGCAGACTCTCAGCTCTATCTCAATGGACGGGGTTAGGACGGGCCAGCCGGTTTTCCATTTGAAGCCACCTTTGGCCACAAGGAATATCGTTCCCAACCACCAGTAGCTCAGCAGGAGAAAGCGGGGGCTTTGTACTCCTGGGAAGAGTTACCGTCTGAGAAGCTCACAGGGGCTCTTCTAGCTTGTCCTGCAGCGTCCCTTGAGTTGACTCAGTGACTGTGAGTTTGGCTTGTTTTGAGTTGTTGCAACTTCATGGCCTATAACAGTCCTGGCACCATGGGTTCCTCATTGGGCTGCTAACCACAAGGCCAGTAGTTCACACCCACCAGCTGATTAGAAAAGAAGCATTCTGGTTTCTTCAAGATTGACAGGCTTGGGAATGCACAAGGACCAGTCTACTCTTCCTGCAGGGTCCCTGTGAGTATGAAATCGACTCCGTGGCAGTGAGTTATGTTTGTCCGGTTTTTGCGTTACGGGAGTCTTATCGCCTCCAGTGCACGGCCACCCCCAGAGGACAGCATCGAACTTGCCCCTGGGGTTTCTGAGACTGCCCATCCTTCTGGGAGCAGATGGCTTCATCCCGCTGTTAGGGAGCAGCTGCTGTCGGTGAACCTCCGACCTTGCGGGCTAGTGGCCCCGTGGTGAACAACTGGGGACCTTGGCGTTTTGCATTGGTTGCTGTGGTGATTATATTGTTCCCTGCCGCTGTTGTGTTAATACCAACTGCTGGGGATCCCTATGGGTTACAGGGTGCTCTTGACTGTCCTCTTAAAGCAAGCAGATTCCAGGACTTTGCTTCTGCAGCTCTTCTGGGTGGGTTGGGGCCAGGTTGGTCGTGTTTACTCTGCACCACCCAGTGCCACCCACTAATGCTGACACTGCTGCTGTGTACTGTATGCCCTGGCCGGCAGTGACCCCACAGGCCAGAGAAGAACTGCCCCTCCAGTTTCCCACGCTGAAACCTTCATGGGGGCAGCCCACCAGGTCTTGTCTCTCTGAGCAGCAGCTGGTGGATTCAAACCACCGACCTCTCACTTAGCAGCTGCTTTCTTAGCCATCGTGCCACCCAGGCGCCCCTGTAATGATGATGTCATTGTTTCAGAACCTTCACCAGCCAGTCAGTGTATCTCACGTCTTGCTGCAATGCTGCCAGACTAGCCACCAGTATCTGAACTATCGGCAGGGCCCCATGTGGGGGACAGGTTTCCACAGAGACTGGGAAGAAAAGCCTGGCAATCTACACTCCGAACAGGGTCCCTGCAGATCATGTGGTTCCCAACAGAACTGTGTCTAGTTTCGCTTGCTTGGGCATGTCAGGAGGGTGGATCCATCACCAGAAGAGGACATCACACTTGAGGAAGTGCCAGGGTCAGCAAGGGGGAAGGGAGACCCATAGTGAGATGATTTAGCATGACAGCTGCCTCTATGGAGGACACAGATGTACCAGAGGGGGTGAGGGTGACGTGGGACTGGGTACTGTAACACTGGGCACCTCCACATGTGGGCGTAGGCTGTATGCTAGTTCCTGTATGCCAGTTCCCAGGCTGCCTATTCTGCACAACTTCCTTCAAGAAACAGTGTGTGTTAGTCGGTCTAACTCAGAGCAACCACGGAAGGGACATGGGGTGGGGAGCGCCCCTGCAGCTGCTCCAAGATAGTGACTGAAATCCCAGCTCATCACTAATAGGTGACCTTACAATTACAATGATTTTGACCATTATTCAAGAGTCCTCCCAACCTCAGTTTCCCCAATTGTACTACATGAATGAGGGTGGGGTCATTACTTACTGTGTGCTCAATATGTGCCTTACCTGCCATTCTTCTCCACCTCACACAGACCTACCTCCAGTGGCCCTTCATAGCCCAGCAGGAACCTGCCATTATTAACACTTCAAAGGTGAATCAAAAACCCAAAGCCAGCTTCCATAGCATCAGGCCCAACTCAGAGAGACACTCTAGGACAGGGTAGAACTGCCCCCGAAGGTTTCTGGAGCTGTAGAACTTAGTGGATCAGAAAGACTCCTCTTTCTTCAGTGGAATGGCTGGTGAGTTCACACTCCTGACCTTGTGCAGTCAGCAGCCCAAAGTGTAACCTGCAGGCCCCCACGATCCCTTTTGGGGCAAACAAAACCCACCCAGGTGCTCCTGACTCCCTGCAGCCCTCTCTGGACACAGTATCGCTGCTCCTGGGCATCTCCCCGAGGCTTTCAGTCTCCAGGGGAGCAGACAGCCTCATCTTCCCCCCCCCCAAGTGACGAGTGGGCTCATTCAGTCGCCCTCATATGATCCCACCAGAAAGTCAGCCCTTAGCACGTCCCCGAGCTTTACCACATCTCTGTGTTCCACATGTCCTCTTCCCACTGTGACACTTCTAGAGTAATCAGGCTGAAACAGCTGGTCAGGTGTGGTGAGTCCCCCAGCAAATTCAATTGAAGAAGGCAGCTGGGACGCATCTGAGCACACAGGGGATTCCTTCTGGGTCCTCAGCATTGGCATGCCCATCACCAAACACCAATGTGCCATACCACGGGGCTTCAAACAGTGTCTAGGGAATCCTTTGAGCCCCCTTTCCCACTTTACAAACATCACCCCCCTGCACCCCGCCCCCCACCTCCATCCAGTCCACAAGGTCCAAGGATCTCAAGAGACTGTGTTCCAAAAGTTTAGCTTTCTGAAATGCAACCTATCAGGATGACTTTATGTATGACTCATGGTCATCAGTTGATTCTGACCCATAGCACCCCTCCTGTAAGAGAGCAGGATGGCTCCCGAGGGTTTGGGACAGCCTCATCTCTCTCCCATGGAGCTGGCTGGTGGGTTCAAACTGGGAACCTTACAATTAGCACCCTGACCCATAACCCACCAGAGTGCCTACTTTACGCTACAGTAGGTTGAATCACTGCCACCAAGTCCTTTCTGATTCATAGTGATCTGACAGGGAGGGGAGGAACTGCCCCTGTGGGTTTCTGAGACTCTAGCTCTTTATGGGCACCCCTTCTTTCTCCTGAGGAGTGACTGGTGGTTTCAAACTACTGACCTTCTTATTAGCACCCCAAGACATTACCACTCCACTACCAGGGCTCCCCCAAACCTAAACCAAACTCATTGTTATCACTGTCATCAAACCGACTCATAGTGACCCTCTAGGACAGGATAGAACTGTAACTCTTGATGGATGTAGAGACCCCCGCCTTTCTCCCTGAGAGCAGCTTGTGGTCTTGAACTGCTAACCTTATGGGTCCCAGTCGGATGAGTACCCACCATGCTCCTGGTTGCATGCAAATGCAACTCCATACCTGAGACATCACAACCCACAGGTATTAATGGGAGCGTTTGGTGACTCCTGTGGTTTTTTTTTTTTGGTAGTCTGTGGTTTCCCCCACACCACTATTAGAAGATGAGGAGTTCAATCCAGCCCCACGGCTGGTTGTTAAGCCCATTACAACTCAGAGCAGCCATATACAGTGCTGCCGAGACTGCACATGTGGGATGGAAAGGCACATGTTGGCTGTGTCCCTTCCCCATGTCATCTCTGTTGCTAGCATTGCACTCCCTCTTTGTCCTCTGCAATTTCAGCCCCCTGGTCTGATGTGCAGAGCCTTGGCAGCTGAGCCAGTTACATGCTGGGGGGGCTGACCCCAAGGCCTGAAACCATTAGCTGCTCTGAAGGAGAAAGATCAGGCTATCTGCTCCCAAGAAGCGTGACAGACTTGGAAACTCATAGGAGCAGTACTGCCCTGTCCTAGAGGTTGGCTATCGATCAGAATTGACGCGATGGCAGAGAGTTTGGGGATCTGACATACAAGGAGAACTGTCCTGTGTCACAGGATGATAGCTTTCCAAGGAAAGAGTCAGGCTAGCTACTAACAATAGAAAATAACAATAATATGATTATGATGAAGAAGATTCTGCTGCTGGTATCTGACCCATGAGCCTTATCCCCAAAACATCTTTGCAGAAACAAATGCAGATTTCTCTTTTTCAGCATCTCTTCCTTAAATCATAGTAAACCAGTTGCCCTGAAGTTTGATCTTGTCTCACAGGGGGACTGTGAGCCATTCCACAACTGTTGTTCTTTGGCAAACAGATCACCAGGCCTTTCTACCAAGGTACTCCATGATGGCTATGTTAGTTAAGCAGGATGGACTCAAGAAAAAAATTCCTAGACACTCATATGTGTATAGGAAAGAGCTTTATATAAAGACTAATTGTACATTAAGAAAATATCCCAGCCTGGTCCAGATCACATCTATCAGTCCGATATTAGCCCAGATGTCCAGGCTGTAAATTCCTCTTCAGACTCACACAGCTCATTCAATGGTGCTGAGTGCAGGAAGATCACAGGTCAGTGGAATGAAAGTGTTGTGGAGCCAAGGGTGGTAGAAGCATCTCAGAGCTGGTGTGGGTCTCCAGCTCCAGGGCTCTGGCCCACTCCATCAGGCTTGTTGTCAATAATGTCTCCCAGGGAGTGAGAGTGTCCCACCTCCTCAGTGCCTCCAAATGAGGTCCTCGAGCTGCAACCTGATTAACAGGCTGAACTCCTTCACTCTTAAGTATCAAATTGACAACAGATTATGTAACAATCGCAGTGGCTTTGAACTGCCAACTTTTCGGTCAGTCGCTGAGTACTTGACCACTTCCAGAGACTTGTTACCGTGGGTGTATGTCATCAAGTCAAACCCAATCCTGAGCAACCTCGTAGGACAGAGTAAAGCCATGCATAGTCTCACTGTGCCCAATCTCCAGGGCTCCCCTCCTTCGCAGCCACTGGGAGGGTGTGAAGTGCCAACCTCTGCTCCCAGCTAAGCATTCGACCATTTCACCACCAAGAGTCCTTTCCTTTCAAAAACAAAGCAAAACCACAACACAGCCATGTGTTGGCTTCTGAGTTTCTGAGACTCTAGCTCCTTGCAGAAGCAGACAGCCTCATCTTTTTCCCAAAGAGCAGCTGGTGAGTGTGAACCACTGACCTTGTTATTAGCAGCCCAGCTCTGGGCTCCATAGAGCTCTGTCTTCTGAAGGTGGTATGTGAACTAATTTTAAGTGGCTTTGATAAGACAGGGCATAGGAGGATGGCACAGAGGTGACATCATTCCTTCTGGAAAGTCTCCTCCTGACACAAGTCAGGGTTCCCTCGATGCCCACTCTGCAGAAGTGAAAAAGGAGGCCCAGGGAGCATGAGTGGATTGCTTACAAGGATGGGGAAGCGCACAAACACACACACACACACACACACACTTCACAAGATCAAGTGACTTTGGAAAGTGCATCTTACATGCTCACCTAAGTGCCATCTTTCTCAACTCTGCCCATCCTCCATCCTGAGCATTTGCCTCCTTGCCCCTCCTGGCAATGGTGGCTGCAGCTGCTCCTAAGTGGGCCTCACACCATACTAGGACATGCCGGCTGGCCCTGCTTTGTCTTTGCCATCATGGGCGTACTGCGGGCCATTGTGGGGCCTCTGTGTCTCTGGATAGCTTCCCAGTCTTGAGGTGCATCTTCAGCTCTGTGTGGTCCATGGGTGCACAGTGACTCCTTTGCAGAATCAGATTTCCAGGCCTTTACTCCTGCTCTGTCTGGTAACCCTCCACCCTGGGTGACCCTGGGGGTGTCTGAAAGATGGTGACAGTTTTCTACTTTTAGACAACAGAGAAATAGGAGGCACAGGCAGATAGGGGGAGTGTCACCCATTCTCTTCTACTCTGTATCAAGTTTTCCAGGATGTCACGCTTCCCTTCTCTGACTGATCAACAAACACCATCTAATGATTTCTGAGGAATCAGCTCAGCTGTCACTCTCCCTAGAAACATCCCTCCATGCCCACCCCCGAAGTCAGCCACGTGGCTCTGAGTCCACGTGTCTATGCTGGGGAGCTTTGTGGCTGTGCCTGCAGTCTGTTGTCCTGAACATGGGCTCGTCCAGAAGACAGAGTACCCCATTGACAGAGCATGCCGTGCACAGAGCACCCCATAATGGGGGGCACCTCATAGCTGGATCACCTCATAAATGAGTATCCCAGACACAAAGCACAACATCGACCACCCAGGGTGCGCCCATGGCCGGGGTGCCCCATTGATCTCGATGGCCCTGGTGGTACTCCCAGCGTCGCTCAGCGATGCTTCTCCTGAATGAGAACTCCAGGAACTGCCGAACAGATCCACGAGTGCTCAGTCAACAAATTAATTTCTAAAGTAAGCAAAGGGAACCTCTGCCCCGCGCCTTTTATAAAACCTTCCCTCTCTCTTGGTTGTCATGGGAAATACCTTCAGGTTTCAAAATAGCGCCTGGGAACTTTGGACTATAGAGAGGATCCTTCTCCCCTCTTCTTCTCCTTCTCCTCTCTCTCCTCTCTCCTTTCATTCGTCTTCTCCTGCTCCTTCTCACCCCCCCCTCCTCTTTCGTCTTCTCTGCTGAAATGGAAGCTGGAGACTCATTTCAGATCCCTACGTATTTCTCATCTGAAAGACATGATGGGCACCCAGACTCTGAAACCAAGGTGACCAATGGGATGTTGAGGGGCATTGAACACACACACACACACACACACACACACACACACACACACCCCTCACATCCATCCCATTAATGCCGACTCACAGTAGCTTTAGAGGACAGGGTAGGACTGTCCCTCTGGGCTTCTGAGACTGGTAATCTTCACAGGACTAGAAAGCACTGTCTTTTTCCCAAGGCGGTCTCAAACTGCGGCCATCCTGCAGACCAGTGTGTGCCAGGGCTCCTGGAGATGCACCCTGGCTGCTTTTTCAGGAGGTGGCCTAGGGGCAAAGTACATGAGCCCCGTCCATTGTCTGACTAGTCTTCTGCATGATTCCTACGAAGATACTTTGCAGAAGTGAGGTAGTGGGCTCTGCCCTCAGCTGCTGTCCACAGGTCAGCTGTCGGACCCCACCAGCTTCTCTGCAGGAGAAAGGTGGGGCTTTTACTCCCATGAAGATGGACAGTCTCAGGAAGCCCCGGGTGCAGCTCCCCCTGTGCTGGAGGGTCTCTGAATGGGAATGGACTCAGTGGTGATCAAGGTGGTTTCAGAACCCTGGTGGCGTAGTGGTCGCACGTTGGGCCACTAGCCACAGGGTCAGCTGTTGGAAATCACGAACTCCTCCGCAGTAGAAGAACAGGCTTTCTGTTCCTGTGGACGGTTACAGCCTCGGCGTCCCACAGAAGCCGCGCTACCCTGTCCTGCTAAGGAGTCCAGGTGGGCTCTCTCAGTGAGTCTGGAGGATGTGGTCTTTGGTTTTTGTACAGCCCCCACTGGAAACAACTCAGGGACCCTGGTAGCATAGTGATTTCTAATTGGGCTAATAAGGTCAGCCATTCAAAACACCAGCTGCTCCATGGGAGAAAGACTGGATTTCTGACTCCTGTAAAGAGTTAGACTCTCTGCACTCCACAGGGGCATTTGGTTCGACCCTGTCTGTAGAGCCACCATGAGTTTTGGGTGTTCAGGGATCCCCATTATGTGCCCCTGAATCTCTAATTACCCTCCAAACAGCACTCTCCTGGGTGTCTCCGGGGTCTTCAAATACATTAATTCATGCATCCAAGTCCCAGAGCCAATCTGTGACATAGGTATGTCACATAGCCAGAGCGGACACAGAGGTTCCCC
>PVJH01007965.1:52699-89203 GCA_004026705.1 Nesogale talazaci | reverse complement strand
ACTTTTCTGTCTGTGAAAAGTGTAGATTTTTTTTACCAAGTGAGATAGTTGTATTTTATACAGGAGAGAAAAAAGAAGTACTACATATTAGTTTTAAAAAGAAGAGAACTGAGATGGTAGACTCAGGACTAGAAGATGGCCATTTCCAGGAGTACATGCTCTTTAAAACAGGCAAAATCTCCATTAGATATATACAGTAAATGGGAACAAGGGTTAAAAAAAGCAACCAATTAGTATAAGATCATAGAAACCATTACTAAACAAAAATATCAAAATAAAAAGTTATTGGAATATTTTGTTGCTGTTGATCACTAATAGTTAATTATTCTAAGCTATATATACTGCTCTAAAGCCACTGTTCCCTTTTTTTACATTTGATTTTGATATCTAGATCATGGTGATAAATATAAGACTAACTCCTGCCAGAGTTGGCTCCATATAACTATCTTCATTAGCTTTGATCTTTTTTATTAGACTGATCTTTGTGTAACATTTTTCACCCACCTAGTGAAAAGTCTACTATAGCTAATATTTTTGATTAAAATTGAAGCCACCAAACCATATGAACTCTGAATTTCACTAATACAAGCTGCCACACCAATGCTAATTGTATGGTCTTCTTTCTCTGGTTTCTTGAGTTCATCTACAATTTCTTTATGTGTAGAGTTTGAATGTATTCCTTCTTGGCTTATCTTTGAAAAGTTCATTTCCTTACAAAGCTCAGTACTTCTCAAAACAGTTGTTCCATATAGGGTAACAACCCATGAAACTTGTTGCAAAGCTTCAAATATGTTTTTCCCCTCCATTGTATGGAACTATCTTTTATTTTTTAATGACCTAAGCAGCGCTGGTGGCACACTTTGGAAACCTAGGACTAGACCTTCTCTGAGAAATAATCTCATAATGTAAAATGGGCCAGCAACAAAGAGGAAGAGAGGGTAAAATACTGGGAAATGCTCACATGCCAGGGAATACGGAATCAAGCAAGCTTCTAGCTTCTTCGTGAATTCTCAAATGGGAGTTATCTGTCATCTTAGAGCTATGGGTCAAAGAAGCCTTACCACTAAAAGTACTTTCAATCTAAAGTAGCTCTTTCTGAATAAGGACTAGCCAAACAACAAACAAACAATCAAGGCTATTTTGACTCCTGGGTCACCTCTGCGACAAGGCTGTCCCTGGGAGTTTCCAAGATGCGAGTATAAAGCCTCATCTTTCTCCCAGAGCAGCTAGTGCTGCCCTACATGTATTCCCTGTGTCAAGCAGACTGTGGAGCTCAGTAAACAGCACGGAAATATTAACCTGTGGTAGATATTGAGACATTTTCAGAATAGAATTATGTCCGATGTAGCACAAAGGTATGACTTTTAACAAAAATTTCCTCTTTGTTAAAGTACAATTAATAAATTAAGCTCCAAGGATGCAACCTTAGAATTTGAACTGTGAACTTATTAAATACAGTTCTTTGTAATATCTAGAGCCATATTCCAAATAGAACACATGGAAAATCAATCACAGAAAATACATTTTTATGCTGAACTTATCAATCAGTCACCAAGAATATGGTTGTGAAATAGCATAGGTACAAGTATTTTAGAGTCCAATGTAAATTTTTAGTTATATCTTAGTCGTCATATCAGAGAATGATTGTGCTCTTCAAGCAAGGTCACTGGAGTTCGCTTTCTCTTTACCCCCAGTCAGCCACTCCCCCGTATCATTAAATTAACCCAGCTGTTGTCAATTCCAACCCACGATGAGCCTACAGACCTGAAAATAGTTTCATGGACTTTCTAAAGCTATAATCTTTCCTGCCACATCTGCTTGCCACAGAGACATTAGTGGGGCTGGAACACTGATGTTTTGACAAGAAGCTGAGTAAATCTGAGCTAGTGGTAATTTCGATTTAGGTCAAATCCATCAAAACAAAGTCATTGGATGATGCAGACAATTAACATATTCAGCAGCTATCCAGTACGGTGGAGGTTGAAATCCACACTGAATGAAGCCTCCCCACATGGGAAGAAAGCTCTAGTGATCTATTTAGAAGAAAATAAGCCTTCAAAAGCTGCGGGGAGCACAGCTCAACTCTAGGACATGCAGATTAGCAATGAGTTGAAACCAAGTTGGTGACATTGGTTAGTCTTTGCATAAGATTTGTTTACTTTACTATGGAGAATGACATGGAGAGTTTGAAAATTCCTCACTAGAGAATACAGACCCTTTCCTTATTATCTATAATCTCTTCACAGAGGCAAAAAGTCCAGCATGAAGTCCAACGTACAATTGCAGTTCTGATATAAAACGGATTCTCAACTCTTCCTTCTAATAGATTTCTGGACTTTTTGTGGAATAAATAGGTTGTAGTTGTCTGAAGGCGCGTTCATGTTTGGGAGAAGAAAAAATAGTCAAAGGGCCAGTAGCAACAATAGATCACAGACTGTGTAGCTTGTTTCCCTATAAAGAGACCTGTTGCATCATGATTTCTTCAGAAATTGCTTCCTGTTATGCAGGCTGGTTACTCATGTTGAATTCCTATTTTTGATTGAGTGGAGCAGGATTTTCTCCAGTAGACAGAAGTTCAAAATGGTTACAGATAGAAGAGCTTGCATCAAAATCTTACATCTACATAAATGACCTGCTAGATATGGGTGTCATTGTGATTCTGTCACTTCTTGTAAATGTCACACATTATAAATGTATCAAGTCTGAAAGTTTGAAATCAGACTCTGACAAATCTGTTGTAAGAGTGAGGCATATGGAAGTTGATTTGGAAGAAGATCTGAGGCCTTATAATTCTAAAGCAATAGTCCTTAAGTATTTCCTGCTTTAGTTTTCAAGGAACATAGTAAGGTAAGTGTGTCAGTCACCTAATCTGGTGTCAATTTGAGGATTCAGACTATAGGGGTGGAGCCTAGTCTTCCAACCTGGATATAGCCAATGAGACCTCTCTGTGGGCATGGCCTTCTCCTTTTAGATTTCTCGGAAATCTGGTATTTCCTTCTTGGAAGCACAAGACACTCACTCACTTCCTTGGAGGCTTTCTACTGACAACACTCACTGCCAGAAAGACTCGACTGACAAGGCTACCTGCCTGTGAGACATGGACCTACCCTGTTGTATCAAATAAATGAACCTAGAGAAGCCACATGGAGAACCCTGCCAGCACTGAGATGTTTACAACACCACTGGATCCAAAGGCATTCTACCCATTAGTCTTGTGATTATCCCACATTCAGTGTTATTACATGTGTTTCATGAGTCTGAAGACTTTATAGACTGTTATCAGATACATGGGCTAATATCTGACTTACGATCTTGGACTTGCCTGGGTTGGGGTGTTTTCTCAATGTTCAGTTCCTCTTATATATAAACTTCTCCCTTATATACATATGCATATTTATGAATTTATTTCTCTGATCTGCCCAGCCTAACACAGCAAGTTACCTTCACCTAACACAACAAGTAACACACAACTGGACCAATGGGTTACATCAGGATAAATGGAGAAAAAATGTTGCAGTTTTCAAGGATTTCATCCTGCTTCTATCCATAATTGATGCTCATGGAAACACCATTCAAAGAATCAAATGATTCACTCCATTGGGTAATTTGGATGCACAAAATCTCTTTAAAGTGTGAAAAGCAAGGATTTTACTTGGAGGACTAAGTTGTGCATAATTAATACCATGGCATTTTTAATTGTCTCATACAATGTAAAAATTGGACCTAGAATAAGAAAGACTAAAGAAGAATCAACACCTTTAAATTATAGTACTTGCGAAGAATGCTGAGCATACCATGGAGTCCTAAAGGAACAAGTGTGCCTTGGGAGAAGTACAGATAAAATGCTCCTCAACAACTAGGATAGAAAAACAACTCTCATATACTTTGGACATGTTGACAGGGGATATTAGTCCCTGTAAAGGACATCGTCTTTGATGGGTAGTTACATAATCTGTTGTCAATTTGAAGCTTAAGAGTGCAAGAGTGGAGTTTAGCCTGTCAATCAAGTCACAGTTTGTTGACCTCATTTGGAGGTGCTACTGAGATAAAGAACTCACTGGAGGTGAGACACATGCTCACTCCCTGTGAGGTATGTTTGCTGGCAGGACACCTGGTGCTACACTAGAGCCTGGAGTTGAAGGAGCCACATGGAGACTCTGCTAGCGCTAAGTTGCTCTACCGCCACTGGATCCATATGACTTTCCACCCACTGGGTTGCCACCTTCCGACATTCAGTGTCATTGCATGGTGGTGTGAATCTGAAGAGGAATTCTTAGATTGGTATCAGACATAATGGCTGATATTGGACTTTTGTACTTGATCTGGACTGAGTTTGGATGTTTTCTCAATGTTCAACTGCTCTTGTATATAAAGCTATGTCTTATTCGCATTTTCTTGCTGGATTTGTTTCTCTAGTCTACCTGGATTGACACATTATTAGAAGTACCATGGACTGCTAAAGAATCAACACGTCTGTCTTGGAAGAAGTATGAGAATGCTCCTTCACAGCAAGGGCGGTGAGACAGCTTCTCATGCACTTTGGGCATGTTGACATAAGAGATTAGTTCCTGGAAAAGGACATCACCTTTAGTAAGTCAGATGGGCAGTCAAAAAGAGGAAGACTTTTGTGAACATGGCTGCATTGGTGGGCTCAAACATAAGAACAGTTATGAGAATGGACCCAATCCAGATAGTGATTTGCTTTGTGGTGCAAAGGAATGCAGTGAGTGGAAGCTAACTTGACAGCTACTAACAGCAATGACAACAGCAACATCAGGCTGGCTGTAGAGGAATAACAAGCTTCACATCATGAATATTGACTTACCAGCCACAATCGTCTGAGCATGTGTCAGACATAAAATTCCTATAACACCCATATCAAAGACCCCAACCAACGTTATTAATATTACCTAACAGTCATGTATAACTCAGTGAATTTACAACACCATATGGCTAAGAGTAGGTTTGGGAACATGGTGCACTGTCAAACATAGGCACATCATTTACTAAGATTTAATTCTACTGGGCTGAGAAAACATATTTAATGGGCAATATCTAGGTCCCCAAACAGCTGCTGAATGGCCAGATAAGCTAGATTGAGCAGGCATAATGTTTTATACAAAAGAAAAATTGTAGAAACACCTGTAAGAAGGATTCAGTGGATATAATATGGTTGGAAAATGTTGGAGGGGTGAGAGATAAACAAATAATTATCAATTTTAAGTAATTGCAGTAAGAGAAATGACTCATCTTGAGCTAGGACAGCCTTTGAAAGAAAAAGAGCCTTAAACAGACTTGGCAGCAAATATTAACTTCCATTTGTATGCTGCACAATACATTCCCTATACACTTCCACATGTTTTATCTCAGGCAAATTGGAAAACAATCCTTGAAGTTTGAAAGGGAAGATATTGCTCACCCTGTTTTATATGCATAGAAAGGAACACAGTAAGGTTAATTGTGCTGACTGAGGTCACTTTGCTAGCTAAAGAACAAGCAAGGAATAGAACCTAGAATCTCAGACTACCTTTTAACAACCTCTGACTGCACAGAGTTTTATTGAACAAAGAAATTCCTCATGATGTACATTTTAGGAGGTTTTGATACTTTTAAATAGTCTATTCTATTAATAACAATGATGTCAGCAATGAAATCATAGGACTCTGAAGGTTACCTGGTTCATTTACCATCAATCTTGTGACAACATTCACTAGTCTATGATCATAAAAACCTTTTTGACAGTGCCAACAAAATGTTTATTCCTACTGATCTTAAGGTCAAACATGTGCTTCAGAGAAACATATGAGGGGAAAAAAAACCCTTAATTTTCCTCAGAAGACATTATGTGCTTTAAAACACATATTTCAACTCTTCTATTCCAGGGTGGCTTAGAAGAATATGAAGATATATAGTGTTCATTATGACCTCAGTCTACGAGTATTTAAAAGTGAGCTTTAAAATATACATGTTTCCTTTTCAACATAGGATAGAAGTTTCTATATTCTAAATATCCAGGGTACAATTATCTATATTCTAAACATCTAAGTCAAAAAATAGAGCAATGGTTCTAGAATGGGAGAAGAAAAGAAGCTACAGTTGAGTGACTACTCATCACCTACTGATAATCAGTGGACTTGGGTTTTATTTATGAAAGTGTTTGTTTTCCTAGAGTATGTGAGGAAAATAGAGGAGAAAAGTCATGGGTTTTTATCCCGAACAATCTCTCCTGCTTAGAACTTCAAATAAAACTAATTTCACTTCCTATCCTTACTATGTAAATTTCCAATGTCTCCTCCATCAAATATATCATAGTTTCTTTCCATATTTAACTGAACCCCATTTTTTTCTTTATTTAGCACAATCATTTCCATACATTTCAATTCTAATGTAAATGAAAAGAAACTTATCTACATGCTGTGAAAAATAAAAAGAATATAAGATACAATCATTCATTTAAAAAAAAGATGAGAATGACAGATATTGAGCCCTTACTATGTGGGCTATACTAAGACTTCCAAATATAAAGATAGATATTTTATTCATTCTTCTAAATTAAAAAAACAACAACACATGAACTTTAAGAAAATTTAATCAATTGCTGGGGGCCACACACTTGGCTCATGTTTGGAAAGTTGCTGGTAGCCAAAAAAACAACAAAAACATGAAGTCAAAAATTACATTTTAGCTGAATCCAAATTCAGAACCCATGGAAGTTCAGAAATCATATGATGAATTTATGGGGCAAATCTACTGCAAAAAGTATCCAAAAACAAATGTGTCTCTTTGAGAACTAAATTGAACCTGACCCAAGCCATAGAATTTACAGTCAACTCTTAAGCTTGCAAATTTGAAAGATTTTTTGGTGGTGGTGTTAGGTGACTTCAATTCAATTCTAAATTCATAGAGACCTTATGCATAATGGAACAAACACTGCATGGTCCTGTGTCTTCTTAAAATTGTTTTCATACCTGATCCCACTGTTGCAGGAACTATGTCAATCTATCTCCTTGAGGACCTTCCTCCTTTTTTGGTGCCCTTTAGTTTACCAAAAATGTTGTCTTTCCCAGGAATTGGTCTCTCTTGACAATATTCCCAAAGTATGTAAGATAAAGTCTCTCCATCCTTGTCTCTAAGGAATTTTCTGGCCATACTTCTTCCCATGCAGATCAGTTTGCCATTTTCGTAATCTATGGTATCTTCAATATTCCTCTCCAGAACTATGATTCAAATGTGTTTATTCTTTTTTGGTCATCCTTATTCAATGCCCAACTTCCACAGGTATATGAGTCCATGGAAAATGCTATAGCTTGGGTCTGGTGCACCTATAGTTTCAAAATAATATCCTTGCTTTACAATACTCTAAAGAGATCTTGTGCAGCAAAATTACCTAATCCAACATTACTTTCATCTTTTGACAATTGCTTCCATGAGCACTGACTGAGCATATAAGCAAGAAAAATCCTTGGCAACTTCAATCTTTTTTCCATTATTTCCTGATATTTTTTGCTTCATTTATGAGGACTTTAGTATTCTTTATATTTAGTCATAATCCATATTGAAGGCTATCATTCTTGATCTTCATCAGCAAGTGCTTCAAGTCCTCCTCAGTTTCAGCAAGCAAGGTTCTGTCATCTGCACATTCCAGGTTGTGAATAAGCCTTCCAATCCTGATGCCACATTCTTCTTCATATAAGTTAGCTTCTCTGATGATTTGGTCAGCATATAGAATGAGCAAGTATGGTGAGAAGGTATAATTTTCCTGATTTTAAACAATGTAGCTCTCCTTTGTTCTATTCACACAACTAATACAGTTCACACAATTTGATCCACGAAAAAGTTCCTTATGTGCACAGTTAAGTGTAACATGATTAAGACGGCACAAAAAAGAATAAGGCTCTGTATTACGCTATGGTGAAGGATATTGAATATACAAACCATGAAATCTACAGAATAATGAGAAGAAGTATAGCTTGAATGTTCCTTAAAACCAATTACTTTGGACGTGTAAGGAAGAGAGACCAGTTCTTGGAGGTCCTTATTCTTGATAAACTAGATGGTCAGTGAAAGATTCTTAGTCAGTTGTATTGACAAGTGGCTGGAGCAATGTGTTTAAACATAATAATAATTATCAAGATGTCTCCTATTCAATAGCCCTAGCAACAATTTCAAAAAGATACAAAATCATGTTGGCAGTTTCTATATTTCATTTAAAAAATAATTGTGAGGTAATTAATTACTTAATATGGCAATGTGGTCATAGTACTCCATTTTGTGATGTATTATAACTCTATCCTCTCTAACTGTACTTATAATCCCATTTTGGAGGGAGTTAAATGTTATAGACTAATGACATAGCACAAAGCTGAATACTTTGAATCTGCACCTTATTAAAGAGTTTGACTAAAACCATTATTGTAAATTTTCTTAGGGATCTGTAGAATTCAAAAAAGCACTCCTTTCATCAAAATCCCTGATGTGGTCAAGGCACTATCTTTATGACCTCCCTTTCCTGACTGAGCAGGCAAAGAAAACTAGTGCTGAGTCACTGGTGATGGACACTAATCTGATGGCAGTTACAGCCCCCAAAATACTGTTGGCCCAGGATTCAAGCAGCCATCTTGACATGAGTCCCCAAGTGCATTGGGGCTGGGCTAAGCAACAGTGATTTGCCTTCTGCTTGTTTGCTCTGCATCTTGTGCCCTGCTGGCCATTTATGTACCTCTGGTTTTGGGGATTTACATGTCGGCCTACCATCTGACCTGATTGACCACATTCCTAGTCTTGTGTATGAGAAACATTCTCCAGATGGTTGTCAGGAAATTGCATTTGAGATTAACCAGTCTCTACAACCATGTGACCCATTTCCTTCATGGTTTGTGGTACTTTGAGATTTTGTAGTGAATTGCAAAATCCTGGGATAGAGGCAATATAGTTTTGTTAGTCCGGGTTTACTAGAGAAACAAATTCATAAGCACGAATTTGTGTATAAGAAAAAGACTTATATATAAAATCAATTGAATATTGAGAAAACATTCCAGACCAGTCCCAGGTCATAAATCTAATAGTAGCCCAGATGTCTGATACCAATCTATAAGTCCTCTTCAGACTCACGATGGACATCCAGTGACACCAGGACAAACACAGGTCAGTGGGTGCAGTCTTGTATATCCAGAGGTGGTAAAGTGACCCAGACATCCTGCTTTTTAAAAATTTAACAATGTCTTGTGATATTTTAAAATTAAAGTAAATATATTACATTACTATTTTTACGTTCTATGAAAACTTTTGTTTTCCATATAGACCAAATTTTTAATCAAGACCCCACCCCCACCCTCACTCCCCAGTCAATGGTGTCCCACCTAAAATCTGGTCACTTTATGGGAGAGGCATCTCAGCACTGGCAGGGGTCTCCCCGTGGCTCCTGCAGTTTCCAGGTCTCAAGGTCTATCAGCATGCTGCCACATGTCTTGTCAACTGCAATATCTTCCAGGGAGTGAGTCATGAATCTCCTACTTCCAAAAGGAAATACCACAGGATTTCCTATAATTCTTAGGGGAGGAGGCCATGCCCACACAGAGGTCTCATTGGCTATCTCCAGATCGACAGGTTAGATTCCACCGCTACCCTCTTAATCCTCAAATTGACACCAGACTAGGTGACTTCCACAATTATAAAAAGAGAATAGTGGTTAATATCAGGGAAATGGAGTGATATAGCATTTTAGAAAAGTCTAATTTTTGATGCATACATAATCTCCATCTCACTGCTACCAGTATCGTATGTCTTTATAAATTATTGTATTTTTGAAGTAACTAATCCATTCTTTACTAATCTAAACATAGAACTTAAAGAAAAGTCTTTTGCCTGAAAGAAAACTCCCAGAATTTTAAGAATACACAGCATTTTCCAATATATTACTTCATCGGTTTCAGGAAAGTGTCCATATAGTGTAACTGCATTTGCAATTGCAAATCTTAACTGAAGCATCATGGATGAATCATGAAAAAGTCAAGAATGAGACACATTCATAGCTAGTAAAAAAAATATGTCAAAGTCAATATCGCTTTATTTGAAATAGTACTAAACTCTATTGCTTCTTCCCATTTAATCTCTTTTCTACTTCAGATATGACATTTTTATTCATAAATTATAGAACAAGCTGATAGAGTAAGCAAAACTATTTCTTTAGCAATATTGGGTCTTAGGCATTTATGCATATTCTAAGCACTTAACAGTACTTTATATACAACAGCCACTTTTTAAATCTATATCGTTCTTTTCAAAAGATGAGCTTGTGATTCTTAAAATATCTGATGTTTTTTCGAGGGGCATCACTACCCTATGGTGGTTGTGGGAGCTACCCAGCACTGCTCCTGAGAGCCACCACTGGATTTGAACCACCACGCTTGCGGGACACAATCCCTCTTTCAACCACTTACGCCACCAGGGCTCAGCCCTTAAATATCTGATATTTTCAACAGCCACTGAGTACCTACTGGTGCATATGAGGTCTCTATAACCCTTTGTTCAATGACTGATATACACAAGCACATGACTAAAGACTAATGCAATGAACATTCATAATGCTTCCTATGTCATATTTTACATGTTCACTGAGTACCTACTGGTGCATATGAAGTCTCCATAATTCTTTGTTCAATGACTGATATGCACAAGTACATGATCAAAGACTAACCCAATGAACATTCATAATGCTTCCTATGCCATATTTTACATGCTATACATGTTAATTCACTTAACAGCCATAGCAACTTTTGATGTGATGGAATCATTACTAATTTGAAAACGCTGAATACAACACCTTAAGTAAATTATAGAGCCATATTAAATACTAGTCAGTCTGACACAAATCCTTTCTATTAACCTCTAGGCCATGAAGTACTGAATAATTGGAGCTATGAGACTTCTTATGATGCCTATCACTACTCATTATATTATAGAAGTCTTAGCTATATTCAATTTTATTCTGATATGCCATGCCAGGACTCAATGAAATTTAAAATAATGAATATTAGTAATAAACATTTATTTCCTATTGAACTGTAGTTTATAAGGTAGCATATTGTGATTTCCCTCAATTCAGGGTTATAACTTTATGAAATACTATATGGATAATGCAAATTAAAGACTTCTAGCTTATGTCAACTTGAGCAACACCAGGAAATATGAAAATCAACAAGTGAGAGATTACATCATTACAGATTCAATTTTCTCAACATCTCCAAATGCACCTAAGCAAAGATTAATAGCAAATTTAATGAGCAATCTGTTCTTATGCTGAATGTACAGGATGCTTTTATATAAAATGGAAATAACTGGAAATGTGTCAGAACTGCACTTTAGCACATTAGTAGAAAATGCTATTGATTGATCAACATCACACTGTGTTTGACCCCAATGACTACCTCTACAATGTGCTAGAAAAATGACATGTGAAGGAAAGTTTCAAGTAAAATTCATGTTAAAAACAGCAACAACTGTTCTTTCATAAAGAAAATGTCAATGTCTCATTGAAGCAATATGCCAATAATATGCCTTCTGTCACATAAAGGACAGGAAATGCTTTGGCAAATTATACAGCCTTATTTGTAATATATACTCAACCATCTCTTGGATAACTGCTGTGTATATTGTTTTAACCCTGTAACTGTAAATTATGTTTACTTTCCTCAAAATGAAAACTTCTCAGGTGAACATTTACTGAGAAATTATTTTTACTTAGCTTGAAACATACTGGTGAAACATACAACGAAATAAGGTCATTTAATGCTTTATTGAGTAGAGCCCCAGAATAGGGGGCAGAAACAACATATAATAAATACAACTGACATTCGCTGTTTTTCAAATGGTTCTCTTTATTTACTTATTTATTTATTTTTCTATTTTCATATTAACAAGTGCTAGTATAAATGGAAAACTATGGCTGACTAAATTTAGTAGATGGCCATTAGACCAGGCAGAAACAGAAAATCAAATAAAAAAATTTGGTTGAAGCAAGAAGTGCCAAATGAAGGTCTTAGGTTTTGACTTTGTTTACTTTTGTATTTTCCTTTGTGGGACAGCGGGGGTGGTTCCTAATTGATGCAAGAGACCAGAGTGTAGCAAAAGTTTCCAAAGACAATTATTTTGGGAAAGAAATTGCACTCAAAAGTCAAGGAAACAGTGTCTTTAAATATAAAAAAAAAATGATAGCTTGGTAAGTAACAAAAAAGCACCACAAAAGATGGAACATTTGTAAAAGTACTATTAAAAGTTTAAAAAAATATAAATATTTTACTGATTTAAACCCATAGATTTATAAACTAGAAGTAGAGAACTTATGATCAAAATCAATATTTTTCTTCAGAACTTTACAGAGGCAAGTATATCTAGCCATATCTGTTGTTAGTTATTTTTATGGTAATGGAAAGAATTTTAAAAGATATGGGTATAAAACTTTTATAATGTATTGTTTTTTTAATAGACTTCTTTCATAAAAGATAAGGTTCCTTTTTCTATCTTGTCACTTCCTATTTCTTTTTAGCTACTCTCTGTGGTAGTCTGGATAAACAAGACAAACAAATTCATAGACACTCATATGTACATAAAAAAGCTTTATACACAAGAGCAATTGAATATTAAGAAAACATCTCAGCCAAGTCCATATCAAATCCCCAAACCTGACATTAACCCATATGTGCAAGACCAATCTGTGAAGTCCCCTTCAATCTCACGAAACACGTGCAATGACACTGAATGCAGGAAGATCACAGGCCAGAGGGTGGGAAGTCTTTTGGATCCAGTGACATTGTAAACATCTCTGTGCTATCAGGGGTCTCGTGTAGCTTCTTCAGCAACTAGGGCTCTCACTGTAACAGCATAGGTCCTCAGAGATGTCTCAGAGGGAGTGAGGGGAAAGGGAGAGGGTCTTCTGCTAACACGAATTCCTAGAATTTTCAGGAGGCCATGCTCACCCAGAGGCCCCATTGGCTATGATCTGAAGGACAGGGTAGAATCCACCCCTTAACTCTTAATTTTTTCAAATTGACAAAGGATTATGTAACCACCATAACTCAATGAAAATATTCAATTTTAGTCTTTCACTTGCTTCTCTTCTAAATATAAATATATTGTGTAAATCTTGTTTAATCTCATTTAGACAGTCTCTATTGATTCCTGTCTATGAAGATTAAAAATTTTATATCCACTGTACCTCTCACACTCTTTCAGTACTTGCAATGCTTTTAACCAACCAATATTAAGAATTGATATTTTTCTTTAAAAATAATTATGTATTTGGTATTTTGCACATAGTTTTTGAAGATTGAAAACTAAGAAGTGTTTATATAAATCTGGCTATGCAAATAATTTTCACTGCAAAATATTCCCAGAGTTAAGCATTTTCATCTTTTATTTATTAGTTTCTCTAGGTCCCATTTCAGGACAAGACTGTCACTCACAGAGGAATGCTGCTAACATGAAGGACAAATAAATTCTATTTCTTCACTATCCATTAATTGTTCCAAGTAATAATGTCTATTTTGCTTTATAAGTAAACCTTGGCTTTCAATTTTTTGTGCTTGGTTTGATTTTGTTTCATATTGAATTATTTTGCTTTTTCTTGACTTTCTAATTTTATGTTTTCCTTCTTGAGAAGAGAAAATAAGCATAATTCATTTTATGTGGCATTCATGTGCTCATGTTAATTTCATGATTGAGATGTAGAGGTGGAGTCTAGCCTGTTAATTTGGAGCTAGCCATTGAGTAGCCATGAGTCAGAAGGAGACTTTATATACTGATATCGGGCATATGGGCTAATATTGGACTTATGACATTGAACTGGACTGGGCTGGAATGCTTTCTCAATGTCACTTACCTCTTGTATATAAACCTTTCCTTTATATCCATATGTGTGTCTATGAATTTGTTTCTCTAGTCTACCCGGACTAACACATTTTACATAGCCTTTTATATATTATACTACTAGACTGTTCACTAGCCAATCTCTTTTTTCTATAACAAATGTGGAGTCCTCAGTCTCTCCAATCTAAACAAAGGACTTCCTTCAAAGCTTTCTCCAGAACTATACTCCCAGAATTTCCTTTTCTTGAAGTTTTCTCACCAGCCCTGTTTCTGCAGTTGCAATGTCTTCATTCTCTCTTGTGTCTCACTCTGGAATACTTTGTAGCTTCCTCTGAAATGTGCAACTACGATAATTGTTCTAACTACTATCATCTTGAAAAATGCCTTAATTTTGACCTTTAACTTGGTGGATCGCTTGGTTCAGTGTAGAATTCCAGGCTGAATATCACTTACTTTAGAATTTCAAAGTTATATCGTCTTTCACTTCTGGAATCCAGAGTTAAAAAAGACAGATCTTATCTTTTCTTACTTGAATGCAGAGCTCATCACTTCTTCTGTGAAGACAATAGACATGCTTTTGTCTCTTGTACCTGAAGATTTTTGAAAGTTCCTATGTATTTCTCATAAACTGAAGGCAAGGTTACATTTAGGACTTTTCAATTTACAATCACCTTTGCTTTAAATTCTTATTTACTAGATCTGGTAATTTTCCTTCACCTGTAGTTCCTCATCTTTCTAGTCTTCTTTTCTGTTTCTTTTTATTGCCTTCATTATTATTAACTCAAATAGTGCACTTGAAAAACTGTGTGGAAAAACAATAACCTTATGACAAAGTTAGCATATCCTTCCTTAAAAAAAAAGGAATCTGTCACAGAAATAACACAAATGAAAGGTTTTAACACAGATAATTTTTTTTTTAAATAGAGGCAGAAAGCGTTCTTTTCTATATGCTTGGAAATATCCATGTGGCTTGGCATCTCTTGACCCCCAGCCTACCTTTCTTAGCTTAGTGTATTCCATTTATATTTTAGAAGATATTGACTCGAACCACTCCTACATCAATCCTGCCTCATTAACACAACACAGACAACTTATTCCTAGATGGGATTATAGCCACTAGAATCATTACTTTGATTCTTGCAAGCATAAAGTGTTATCTCAGTTTCTAAAACTATGTACTAATTTGGGCAGTGGGTTTCTTGCTTGTTTGGGCTACTGCTGGTTTTACTTTGTTTTAACATTTATAAATAGAGTCACAGTTTTTATACTTATATATTTGGCTTCCATTCAACAATAGTTGTGCACAATAAAACCACAATATCGAAAGTAGCTGTTGTTCATTTATTTTCACTGCTGTCTTTAATTATAATTTTATTTGTTTATCTTAACCCCACTGATGATTCTTAGAATATGTTCCTGTGTTTAATGAACATTTTTAAAGCTTTCAATGATTAACTAGTTTTTGTGCTAATCAGATATTTGGATGACATATTTTGGGAAGTCCTTGTGCAAGTCTTTTGCCCGTTTTTATGCTAAGTTTTCAGTCTTTTTCACACTGATTTATAGGAGTTTCCTATATTTGCTGCCTATGAGTCTCTTGTGGGTTATATGCATTGCAAATGTTTTTTTCTTCTATATAGTTTATTTTATCACTTGTTTAATGTGCTAGTTCATAATTGACTTAGCATTTACCAACTTTTTTATTTTATTAATTTGTATGCTGTTATTTGTGTTTCCCAAATATCCTTTTATTATTTGATATTTGTGTTTCCCAAATATCCTTTTATTATATCCTAAAACTTCAATGTTATGTCTGACATATTTTAGATCTACAATGAGCCTAAAATGGATTTTTGTGTGTGGTATTAGATAAAGGTCATGTTTCATTTCTTTTCATGAGAACATCCAATATATTCAGGGCCTTTATTGAAAAGAATGTCTTCCTTCTAATATTTTACAATGGCACTCTTGTCATAAGCCAAGTGTCTACATAAACAAAGGTCATTTCTGTGACATTGATATCATTCATATCCTTTCTGCCAATTTCATTTTGTATTAGTTGAAATAGCCAAACATAATTATTACTTTCTGATACATTAAATCTTTATATCTTGTTCTTCATCAAGTATGGCATGGCTGTACTTTGGCCCTTTGCATTTTGACATAATCACTGTGCTAAATTCCATTATAAAAACTACTAGGATTTTAAGTCACATTTAATTAAAACCATGGGATTACTTGGAAAGAATTTATACACTTACAATGTTGAATTTTTCAATATTCTAAAATTATGTATTCCTTTAGTGATTAAAATTTTCCTTAAGGCTTCCAATATTTTGGACTGATTTATGATTTCCTTATATTTCTATAGATGTTTTCTTCGGCATTTGAATATATTCTGTTGATATGTTTACTTTTTTCTAGATTACTGGTTTCAATCATAATGCAGTGTTACTAATTGAATTGTGCCCTCCAAAAATATCCACTGAAGTCTTGCTACAGTATGTGGAGATTTGATTCTGTTTAGAGATAGAGCTCCCTTTTCTATTTTAATAAAAAAATACTTGAATTGGTAGTATTAAAAAACAAATCTAAGTTATAAAAGAACAGATTAGACACATAACACATACATGGAGAAAAGAGAAACCAAAGAATCTCAGGAAACTTAAAAAAGCAAAGAGACAACCAAAACCAAAGAATGTCAATGTGCAAAGGAATGAAAGGGAAATGAGAGAATTATCTGCAAGAAAAGAACTTCCTTTACAATCATATCCTAAATCCCAAATTTTAAATGCCCTCAGGTGTGAGAAAAAAGTTTGCTCTTTAAAGCTATTCACTTATGATATTACCTTTATGACAACACTAGATTAGGGAGGGATGAAATGAAGAGGACCCAATTTACTCTATATCATAGGTCCCCAAACTTATTTGACCTACTGGCCCCTTTTCAAGAAAAAATAAATTACTCAACATACTCCAGGATTTTAAAAACATGTATACTATAGCCCATAATACAGGGTAAGATGTAGGTATGTGCTTTTGCAACCCTCTCAATAGTTCTGGTGCCTTGCCAAAGTACAGTTTGGCAAACATTGCCTTACGTTATAGATTAAATTTTGTCCCCAAAATACATATGTTAGAATTCTAACCTATATGCTTATTGATGTACTGTAAGGAATCTTCCATAATGCACTCTAATGTTGTACAACTGAAACCATACCAGTGTAAGTTATGTCCAAAATCTAATCACTTCTATGGTATAAAAAGAACAGATCAATAATAGTGATAAGCAAGCACAAATTAGAGGGCGAAGGGGAAAGATACCACTTGAAGATGGTCCAGGAGAAAAGGAAGACTGGGTCTACAGATATTGAAAAAGATATCTTCTATCAGAATGGACATAAAGAGAACTTCCCCTTATAGTGGTATACTCAATTTGACCTTACAGATCTCTGAAGTGAGGAAATAAATGCATTATTTTTAAAGTCACATTTGTGACATTTTGTTTCAGCACCAGTGGATAACAAAAATATTATTCCACTTAAAAGTCCTAGAAAACATGTACAAAATAATGTTTTTCACAAAAAAATGTGCAAACTCTTGCTATCATGCAGAATATATTGGAAAATTGATTGTGACATATATAATTAAGTTGAAATCTAGCACCTAGTCATTTGATTTCTCTTGATCCATTTTAAGGTTCCAGACTTTATTATTTCTGCTTTGTATTGAACCAGGGCCTTTCTCTATTATATTTGTTATTGGTGTTAGTTTTCTTTGATTCTTTTTTTTAGTATATTTCTCAATATATGAGTTCCAGGATGAATCTATAGAGACAGTGACTGGATTGCTTGGGGGTATGGCAGGGAAAGTTGTAGGTAAATATAACCAGGAGTATAAGAAGAAAATGTTTTAAAACTGACTGTGGTCATGATTGTACAAGTCTTATTGATATGACAGAACTGCATGAAATAAAGATTATGCTCCCCCCCCCAAACTATTTCTATTTAAAAAGTTACCATTTAGACAAAGTACTTTTTCAATAATGTTTTTAAGTTAAAAACCAAAATGGAACTACATACAAAAAAATTCATGTTTTCTGAATAACTCTTGAGTTAGAGATTTGTAATAAAAATATAAAATGGAACTAATAAATTTCAAATGTCCAAAAATATGCAATAAATAGGTAAATAAAACAATGAGTTTCAGACATTAGCAAACAAGCAAAGTGGGATTATAAACCCCTATAGTCAGGGTTTGGTCCATACATCACCTTAGTACTTGCTGTAAGACAGACCTCTCTCCATATCAGGTTTTGTATTGGGTTGCTAATCGTAGGTCAACACTTCAAACCCAGCAACCACACTGGGAAGAAATAATGAGTCTTAAGGCACCAGGGAAGATTTAGAAACTTAGAGACTCACAGTGTCAGTGCTAATCTGTCTTAGAGGATCATGAAAAATCAGAATTGACTCAATTGCAGTGAATGTTTGTGTTTACTACTTGGAGTTAGTTAAGAGATGGTTAGGCTAAAATGAAGTGCCCAGGGCCTTGAAATATGCCTGAGTAAAGGGAATATACAGAGAGACAATCAGCAAGGCCAATAGTGCTATATTTGTGAGACAGAATATTAGAAAAGGAGTGGTATGGAGAAAGCATGAGTGCAGATCTGTATATGCACACACAAAAAAATAACCTGAAACTAGTAATATAACCATTAGAAATAAGTAGGCCAAATCATTGCTAAAGCCCACACAGAACTGAGAATGATTTGCTTCCCATGAGAATTAAAAGATTTCATAATATACAGGTGTAGGTTAGCTCTAGATTAAAGGTTGTCATGGATTCCTCTTGAAATTTTAGGCAAGAAGAAAACCAAAAAAGAGCAAATTTATTTCATGTAACCTAGTTGAGGACCAGAACAGAATTCACCTTAGAAAAATAAAAAAAAAGGTATACCATATTCAGAACCGGTTCTAGTCCAAGTAGACTAGAGAAACACAATTGATAAATACATCTATTTATATAAAGGAGGGGTTTATATACAAGAGCAATTGAACATTGAGAAAAACATCCTAGTCAAGCCAAATTCAAGCTCATAAGTCTGATATTAGCCTCTATGTCTGATACCAACCTCTAAGTCCTCTTCAGACTCACAAAGCACATGAAATGATGCCAAATGCAGAGTGACCACAAGCCAATGGGCAGAAAGTCTTTCGATCCAGTGGTGCTGTAAACATCTTAGCACTGGCAGGAGTCTTCATGTGGTTACGCTAGGTCCAGGTTGCTGGCCACATCAGGGTAGATTCATAGGGCTTCTCCTCAGGGATGTCTTGCAGGGATCCAGCTTGGTGCGTTGAGTGACTCCAATGGAGTGAAATGAGAGAGATAGTGTCTCCTGCCTCCAAAAAGGAATTAATCAATTTCACAGAATTCTCAGGAGAGGAGGCCATGCCACACAGTTACCTCATGGGCTATCTCTCCAGAATGACAGGCTAGACTCCACACCTACACTCTTAATCCTCAAATTGACACCAGATTAGATGACTGCCACTGAACCCAATCAATATTTGTGTAGCTTGGAAGACAGGAGAAGATGGAATCCAGTTAGATTCACTGGCCCAGAGCTCCTGCTGCCAGAGCAAAACAATTGGGAGGTAGTGAAGGAGACAGAGAGGCAGAATCCTGAAATTAGAATCAGGGTACTAGGGTCTGTTCCAAATGCTGCTTTTTTGATTTCGAGTCACAGAGTGAACCAAGAATTGATGAAATCACTCGAGGTTCAGCACGCTGGGATCATGGGCTCCAGCTGAGCAGATACTTCTTCCCTAGTTTGGCAGGGAGTAGTGCGCTCTCCAGGCTGACCTCCAAAGAGGACATGATCCAGACATGAGAAGAACCTTTGAAACCTGGTCACAGAACGCTGCGCCATAACTCCCCATGCTGCTAGCTGCCTTGATCTCATACATGTGATGGGGTTGGTGGGTACATTTGAAGCAATTGAAAAGAAGTAAGGAAATTTACCTGGATCAGCTCATGATATGGCAGAAAATAAGTGCATAGTCATAGTCCAGGGAGAGAATTCAGTGTGGGTTGGCTGAGAAGAAAACATCCTCTCTGATAAGTTGAATCTCCTTCTCTGGGGTCAGCCTGTCAGCCCGCAGATCAGGGCACTCCATAAGCCCAATATAAAAAAGAAAGAGAAAACATTTTCTTCATAAAAACTGCAAATCCCAGGCTCAATGGTCAATTCCAGAGCAACAGGTAGACCGAGTCATTTAACATACATCAGCATAATAAGGGGGTTCATGCTAAGGAAGACCAGAAGTTAGCTACAGAGTCCAGAGTCTCTCAACCTAGCAAAGACCCCTTGAAGCAAGCATCACTTTCAGTATAACTTAATTCAATTTCAGATGGCCAGGGGAAAAACAAGCAAGCAAGCAAGCCAACAAACAAACAAACAAAACCCTCTGGGTTATTAAGACATCACAGTACTGGAGCAAGCTAGAACAAGGCCGGCTCCCATATAAATGATCCTACACATATTTGGGCAGGTTCTGCCTGCCCTGGGGTCCTACATGGGGCTGAGAGAACACCCCAACTCCCCACCCCCATTGAACAACACAAGACAGCTCTATCAGTAAATTTCAGTCCTCAACACTGCTGTGGGAACCAATACCTAGACTCTGCTGCGATCTTGCCTTTCAGGGTACTTCCGCCCAGCATCTCTAGTGCCTCACACCAAGCAGTCACCCCACCCTGCTACTTGAAGGCAGAGTTGGAACCCCTCCACCCCCACAGTCAGGTGATCAAGCCTCGCTAGCTCCTTATTTACTGCTCTTTTTCCTCTCTCTTTTTTCACTGGCCCTTTTGTCTTTCCCACAGCAGTCACTCTCAATGGTTCCATTGTTTTGTTTTTCCCCTTTTCTTTCTTGTTTCTTCTCTTTCTCTCTTTTCCACCTTCTCTCTGTCTCTGTCTCTGTCTCTCTGACTCTATCTCTCTCTTCTTTCATATACCACTGCTAGCTTTGAGGTCACTACTCTCCGCCTAGGGCAATTCAACCCAAACAGCAGGGGGCACTCCAGCCTGCCCTCTGTGGGAGCACTGCACACCACACAAGGCAGCTGTGACAGCCCTCGACAGCACTCCGCACTGCTGAGGAAAGCTCATTCCGGCCTCTAAGGTCATCTTACCAACTAGGGCAATTTTGCCCAGTTCTGGTGGGACCCTGCACTAAAAGGGCACACCCACCTGCCATCTTGGGGTAGAGTTTAAAAGCTTCTGGTCCCATGTGCATGGACTCAGGGATCAGCTGTCTCTTTACTCTTCATTTTTTCTTCTCTTGTTTCCACCACAGTCTTAGCGAACACAGTTGTGTTTTTCTCCTTCTTTTCTTTTTCTTTCTTCTCTCTCTCTCTCTCTCTCTCTCTCTCTCTCTCTCTCTCTCTCTCTCTCTCTCTCTCTTTCACTTCTTTTCTGTTTCTCTCCTCTCCCTCTGTTTCTTTCTAAAAGCCACTGCTGGTTTTCAGGCTCCTACCCTCTACTTAGGGCAATGCTGCCAACCCACTGGGGAGAGCGCCACCCTGCCCCCTGTGTCAGTGCTGTACATGGCACGAGGCAGTGCTACACACAGAACATGGGGCTCAGCTATCTCTTTATCTATCTTCGTCTTTTGCTTTTTCTTCTTTTTCCAACTTCTTCTATCTCTTCTCTCTTTACCACCACAATTTCAGCAGATTCAGTTGCCCTTTTTGTGTTGTTTTCTTTTTTTGACTGTATTTATTTTTGCTTTGTCTTTGCATTTGTTGTGTGTTAGTTAGTTAGCATTTTATTATGGCTCTTGTCTTTTCTTTCTCCTGTCTCTCTTTTTCTTCTCATCTCATTTTCTTACATTTCACAAGTCACTACTGGCCTCCACGCCACTACTTTCTGCCAGGGCAACTCTGAGGGTCCAGAGGCGAAGCTCCCACCTGCACTCTTTGGCTTTCCATGTAGCTGGGGAAATCACTACCACTCTCCAGCATACTCCAGGCAGCTGGGGGATCTCCCCTTCAATTGGTTAGGGGAAGTCAAGTCTACACTTCAAGGTCCTATAAATAACTAAAGGAGTCAAATAAGACAATAAGAGAAGCTGAAGTAAACCTGAGAGCCATGTCTGATGCTATTAAAGGGAATAATATGAGAATAACTGGACTACTGGAACAAGAAACAACAATGAAGTCAGCAATGAAAATAGCGAGGACATTTTTTTTTTTTATTTTGGAATCATTGCACTCTGGTGGTGGGAGTAGGAGGCCCAGCCTTTGCTCCTGTGGAACTGGAATTGAATCTCCATCCCAGTGGGTCGCAGTCCTGCGCACAACCACTACTCTACTGGGGCTCAGCCCAACGAGGACATTCTTAGAGGACAACTTCCCCAGTTTAATATTGAAAATCGGACAACCATTCAAGAGGTTTAAAGAACACAATCCAGACTGAATCCCAAGAAGTCACCAAGACACATAACAGAAAAATTATACAACTATGAGAAAAAGATCTTGAGAGCAGTTAGGATAAAACAAATTGTCACTTATAAAGGGACCAAATAAGAATATGTTCAGGCCTATCAGCAGACATGATGAAGTAGAGGAGGAAATGGAGTAATATATTTTAAAAATTGATGGAAAATAATGCAAACCCAAGAATCCTACACCTGGCCAAATTTTCTATTAAAATAAGAGGCTTCCCAGACAAGGAAAAACTCAAAGAATACATAAAAAGAAATCCCTCCCTACAAGAGATCCATGCTGACCCGATATGGACAGAAGATCAACACTCACTGACCACAAATAAGATAGCATCACGTAGAACAACTCCACCCAGCAGGTGACAGAGAGAAAACAGCCTCAAGATAGCATAAGCACAATAGTGGAAAGAAGGTGAGAATGAACCACACAAACACAAACTGATAAGCTAGGTAGGTGGGAAAACACCCAACACAAAAGACACAAGATGATATCACAGAGTCTGCAGTTGGATGTAATAGCAGTGAACATCAGTGGACTGAACTCAGGTTTTAAAACTCAGGCTTTTTAGACTGGCTTAGAAAACATAACCCATCGATCTGCTTGAGACACATCTCAAGCTTACAGACAAAAACAGGTTGAGAATTAAAGGCTGGAAAACTAGATACCAAACAAATGGCAATGCAAAGAAGAAAATGAGGGCAGAAATCTTAATCTCTGACAAAAGTTATCTCCAGGTACAAGCCATAACAAGATACAGGGGGTGGGGGTGGGCACTATGTAATGGTCAAGGGAACAGTAGACGAAGAAAAAGGGAGCAAAAGAAATGTATCTGAGCCTAATGAGAGACCTGTGAAATGTGTGCATTCCATCAACTTTCTTCAAGGAATTTGAATAAGTGATTACCAACTTCATATGGAGAGGGAAGAAATTGGGAAATAGCAGAGAACTCCTCAGGAAGAATCACAAAGTGGGAGGGTTTGTTCTATCTGACTTCAGCATATATTACACCATCACAGTGATCAAAACAGTGTGGTACTGGTAATAGCAGCGGGTGCTCAGATCAACGGACAAGAGCTGAAAACCCAGAAATAAAAACATCTGCATACGGACAATGGATTTTTGAGAAGGGTGCCCAAGATCTGAAATGTAAAGTGAACGTTGCTTCAAAAAATGGTGTGGAGGGAAAATGGATGTCTATCTGCAGGGAAATGCAGCAAGACTCTTACCTCATTCCATGCACAAGACTAAAACCAAGTGGATCACAGACCTTCAGGTAAAAGTCCTAAACAATTAGGGTCATTAATGAAGGTGTTGGGATCAGCCTGAGAACCTTGGCATGGGGAATACATAGGCTATTGAAACCATGGAAGGATACAAATACAGAGGAGTCACAAATTGTCAAGTAGGATATACTGCAGGTATATCACCAGTGGACACTGAAAGACTTTACTAAGAGAATAATAAGAGAGTCCACACACTTAGAAAATATCTTTAGCAATGACAAAGGCCTTATTACTATAATCTACAATACTTTGCAAGCTTACAATAAGAAGAAAACTAACTGCCCGTTAAGGAGGCTGGCAAAGGACCTGTACAGAAATCCAACAGGGACAGAAATGTGAATGATCAATAAACATAAGAGAAAATATTCCCATAAGAGAAATGCAAATTAAAACAACTATTTAACACCACTTAACACTCTCAAAGATAGCCCCCAAAGTGAGAAAGCAACAAGTGTTGGAGGGGCTGTGGTGAAATAGGAACTCACATCCACTGTGGTGGACCTGTACAGCCATTGTGGAAATTGATTTGTTGATATCTGAAACAGATGGAGATTAAGGTAGCATATGACTTAGTAATCTCCCTTCAGGGCAAATATCCAGAAGAGGCAAGAAACAAATCTTGGCCATGCTCATCATGACATATTTCATAACAGCGGACAGTGGAAATAACCCAAAAATCCACCTGCAGAATGGATCAAAAAACTGGTCCATACATGCACTTCTTGACCACATGGGAAGAATTGGAGGGAATCATGCTAAGTTAAATAAGTCATGCCCAAAGGACAAATACAACATGAGTCCGTTGAGGTAAGCTTAAAAAATAATAGTGATAGGGAAAACGCTACTACTATATACATTTATCTCTGGGGTAAGCTCCAGCAACTATGGCAGGGGCCAAACCAAATTCAGGGATATATAGAGCAGCCAAGTAAATAAGTGGGGAAAAGAAAGAGAGAAAAAAGACACGGTGGGGGAGGGGAGCAGGGAACTAATACCACCCAAGGGAAGGTATTTTTCAGATCTCCACTGGAGATGGGGAGAGAGACCAGGCTTCAACCTTTTGTGTTAACCCTATGTGTCTGTATACAATATACAGGCATATACCAGGGAACCAATAGAGAGCTCAGTGGGGCTGACCCCATTTCCAACTAGATGGACACCCCCCCCACACACACACACTCTGAAGAACACACTTCAGAGGACAGCAGTAGATCTACAACTTGGGGAGGGGGTGTTTCGAATTAGAACACACGGGAGAAATGCAAAGGGATGGAGAGGGAGGAGAGGACATCTTGGCCCACCAAGCCCTGGGATGATGTTCCTGCTCAGAGCAGACAATACATGGGGAGCACTATCGGTCTGGCCTCACCACAGGACATGGGTCTCACTGAACCCTGATGCTGGGGGGATCAGCAGTGGAGACGCAGTGTGGGAGTGGTGCATGGTCTGGCTCCATCACGCTTAGGTGAGGTAGAGTACCAGGGGGAGCAGACTGATGAACCCCCAGGGAAAACCAAAAATAGGCTTGTGATACAGAGTATGGTACCTCTTCAAACTTGAATAGAATACACTCGCAAAGGAAAGGTCAACAAACAGACATTGAACTATTTATAGGTTTTACCATTTTTGTCAGTGGCTTTCTTTTCCCTATTGTTATTTTGTTCTTACTTTCTGCTGCTGTTATTATTTTCTTGGTTTTGACTTCCTTTGTTATTTTAGTTGGTTTTCCCTGGGTTTTTTTTTTTTGCACTTATTAATGTGCCTGCATGTCTATTTTGATAAGATGCATGTCTATTTTGATAAGATAGGCAGGATAAATAATTCAGAGATGAAGAGAGCAGGACCATGGAAGAAGGGGAGGTGAAAGAAAGGAAGGGAGGGGAGTGACCCACCCAGGGAAAAGCGAAAAATGAGTGAATTAAAATCATTGGATGGAAGGTCTTGGGATATGCCTCAATCAAGGGCAATGTAGCAGTGAGGAATTACTAAACCTGAAAGAAGGCCGGACATAATGATGGGATAAGCGGGAAGTAAAAAAGGAACTAGGTAAAAAGAGATATATGTATATTTAAGGAAAGGGTAATAGAACTTTGCACTCATATCTATATGTTAAAAATTAAGGTTGCAGATGGACATTGGAACTGAAGTACTCCCTTGATACAAAAACACTTCATTCTAAAAATCTGGCATCCTGTGATTCTCACCTTCCAGACGCAATCACTGAAGATAACATTGTTGTGGAAGAAAGCTGATGGTGCCTGGGTAACAAAAGATATAGCATCTGGGGTCTTAAAGACTGGAAAATGAAGAAGCAGTCATCTAGATCAGAAGCAACAAAGTCCACATGGAAGAAGCACATGAGCCTGTGTGATCATGAGGTGCTGATGGGATCAGTAACCAGGCATCTAAGACCCAGAAAAACACCATGCCCAAGGGAAAATGGGGATGGGACATGGAGTGGAGACCCAATGCTCATCTGTAGACAATTGGACATCTCCTCACAGAGGGATCGCAGGGAATAATGAGCCAGTCAGGGAGCAGTTTAGCACTAATGAAACACACATCTTTCCTCTAACTCTTTGATGATTCCTTCACTACAGGGCCATGACCTCAAGTCTACTTAACAAATCAAATTATACCAGAGCATGTACACTGCTACAGGTAAGAAGATAGATAAACCCCTCAGGGCTAACAAGGAGAGTAGAGAAAACAGGAGATTAGGGGGAGTGGGGGGGAGAAAGGGGAGAATTTATCACAATGATCAAACTAGAACCCCTCCTAGAGGGTGAACAGTAAGATATGGGAAAAAAATCTATTACTTATCAAGGGGTGGAGGGAGGGTGGGGGACAGAAAAGGAAGCAATGGGGAGCTGATATCAGAGCCTTAAGTGGGAAGAGGAAGTTTTGAAAATTTTGATGATAGCATATGTGCCAATGTGCTTGACCCCACTGGAGAAATGTATGAATTATGTTAAGAGATGTAAGAGTCCCCAATAAATGTATTTTTTTTAATTGTATAGGTCCCATTATTGTGAGTGAAAAAGTAAGTACACAGAAATCAAGAAGTGATAGAGTGGACAGAATTTGCAACTATTACAAACAGGCCTTATTGGTGCTGTTGTTGTTCTTTGATACTTTCCAGTCAATTCAGGCACAAAACAGCCTCATATGTAAATGTAAAACATCACTTAATCCTATCTAATCTTCACAACTGCCCTGCTTGAGCACACTGTTGGAACCAGTATGACAATCCATCTGTTGGAGATTTTCTCTTTTAAAAAATGCATTGAAATTCTACTTCACCAAGCATGATGTCCATTTTCAGAGACTTATGTCTCCTGATAATTTGAGTTATCAAATCTGCTTTCCATGAATATGGATGTTGTTTCTTGTTGCTGACATTGTTAGGTGTCAACCAATCAACTCCAAATCATTGCTAGCTTACGTGCGGTGGAATTACCATTGCCAGGCCCTGCACCATTCACACAATTATTGAATATTTGAGTCCATTTCTTTTGGTCACAGTGTCAAGCCATCTCCTGGAGAGTCTGCCTCTTTTTAAATGACCCCCTATTTTACCAAGCATAAGGTTCTTTTCCTTGAAATGGTCTTTCTTGATAATGTGGTCAAAGTATGTAAGCTCAAATTTTCTGTTCCTCATTTCCAAAGACTCCTTTGTTTGTTCTTCAGGCAGTCCCCTGTATTTTCAATATTCTTCTTCAAAACAATCATTCAACAAATGAATTATTCTGCCATCTCACTTATTGTCTAACTTACACATAAATAGGACACAACTTAAAATCCTATGACTGGGGTGAGGCCTACCGTAATCCTCAAAATGACACCTTTACTCTTTAATATTTGAAAGAGATCTTGTGCTGAAGATTTACCCAATGCAATATATGTTCAACTTCTGGTGACTGATTTTATGAAAACTGATTGTGATTCCAAAGATAATAATCCTTGGCAACATCAATATTTTATATTTTTTATGATATTGTTTTATGTTAGTCCAGTCATGAGGATTTTTGTTTGCATTAAGTTGCAATCCATGATGCAGGCAGCAGTTTTGATTTTAATTGGCATGTATTCCAGTCCTCCTCACATTCAGCAAGCAAGTTATGTCAAATCATATCACATATTGCTTATAACCATATTGCATATTGCTTCCCTTCAATGCTATATTCTTCTTGAGTAGTCTATTTTCTTTTTTAAAAAAATATAGATTTTATTGGGGGCTCTTCCAACACTTAATATATCATTTGTATTAAGCATATTTGTACACATGTTGCTACATTCATCTTGGAGAATTTGCTTAGCATGCAAATTGAATAAGTATAGTGAGAAGATGCACACCTGATGCATAACTTTTGTGATTTTAAACCATTCAGTATCCCACTGTTCTGTTTGCATAACTGCCTCTTGGCAAATGCACAGCTTGTGGATGAGCTCAGTGATGTTTTCCGGAAATATTGTTCTTGTCATCCAGAGCTTGCTATGACTCACACAAATACTTTTGCAAAGTCAATGAAACATAAGTAAACACCGTCCTGGTATTCTCTGCTTTTAGCTAAGATCCATCTGACATTAGTAATAATATCCCCCTTTTAACTTTCTAGCTCCAAGTGTTCAGATGTTTCATTTTGGCATTTTACATTATGTCCTCCAACATTTGTCTCTCATAGCTCTCTGTCAAACTACAGTGGCTTATATGTCACAGGGATGGTGGAAGCTATGACACTGATGTTTCAAAGAACAGCAGACTCAACTAAAGGAAAGAGGTTTCAGCGGAGGTTCCAGACTAGTATTTGACAATGAAGAAGGAATTTGCTGCCCATTTTTGAGGAAGGAGTCTATGAAAACATTGTGAGTAATTTTGCAATATTGTCAGAAACCGAAGGACCAATAAGTGAAAGCAGATCATTGATAGAGTGTCTGAGGATGGGGCCCTCAGGTCCGAGGGCATTGCAAAAGTGACTGAGGAGGTGCTGCTTCCTCAGAGTGGAGTCAGCCATGATGACTTAATGTAGGTCTGTGGGAAGGAAGCACATCAGACCTTCATTTGCTCATGGAGCTTGACTTGAGGTATGGAAAAAAAAAAACCTACAAATATAATGCTAGTAATCCGAATTTGAAAAGTACTGTGTAATTTTACAAAGATTGGAAGATGTCCAAAAAGAAATACAAAACATAAAGATCAATACTCTAGGCATTGGTAAGTTTAAATGAACTGAAATTGGCCAGTTGAATTGGCCAGTTAAAATCATGTGATTTACTATGTTGGGAAAGACACTATCCAGAGGAATGAAGTTGAAATCATTGTCAGAAAGGAAATTTTGAAAAAAATCTTGAAACACACTGCTGTGCGATAGGATTATATCTATTTGTGTTTGAGGAAATCCAATGAAGGAAACTATTATTCAAATTTATACACCAAGACAAAAAGGTAGTGATAACAAAGTTTAAAGTATCTTTACCAACAACCCCAGCTGAAATGAATCAAACAGGCAATCAAGATGCAGACATAAATACTTTCAATTGGAATTCAAAAGTTGAAGCTGAAGAGTAAAGGATGGTAGTGGAAAAACATAGTTTTGTTGATAGCATAAAACTTGGAAACTGCATCGCGTCACCATTCAGCACAAAAACAGCAAAGTCCACATGGAAGAAGCACACCAGCATGTGTGATTAAAAGGGGCTGAAGGGAGTAGGTATCGAGCATCAAAGAACAAGAATCTCATCATTACGAATGAGGGGGAGAACAGGATGGGGGCCTAAGGCCCACTGATGGGTAATTGGTCACCCCTTTACAGGGGAGTCTCAGGGAGGAGACAGACCAGTCGAGTGGCAGCTGTGCAGTGCATCCATCATGGTCCCAACTCTACCCCTCAAATCCAGATAGGCTAGAATGGGTTTACTAGTGGAGAGGGAAGCTGGGGATGTGGGGAGACCAAGATGGTTGAGCTCCTTCAGCTGGTGGTTGGATTGGAGCTGCTGGAAGGTTGGAGAGAGGGTGGAGTGGAGGGAATTCATGCAAGGGTGAATCCCCTCTGACCAAAGATGAGGAATATGAAGAGCCTGCAGAGGGCATTTCAAAGTGAATCGTTGAAGATGCAATTATTTAACAACTTGTCATTTGATTTCTCTTTTTACCCATTTTATATTTGGTCCAGGTTTTTAAATATTTTCTACTTCCTTTTCTATTAAGGGTTGCCTCTGCTTTATTTTATTATTGTTGTTAGGTTTTTTTGGTATGTTTTTGCTTTCATCTCTTATTATTGTTTTTGCATGTTTTTCTCTATACAAAGTTGAATATAAGTACATTGTTACAGACAATAACTGAAGTAATAGTTTTTTGGTGGTATGGCAGAGGAAGTTGGGGGAATAGGGAGTTAATAACAACAAGAATAAGAAAGAAGAAAATGTTCTAAAATCACCTGTGGTAATGATCATAACACTCATAACTGTTGAATTGCATGCTATATGGATTACATGCCAAATACTCTTTCACATCTCATTTTTTATGTTACAATAAATGAAAACTATACTCTTAAAAAAAACTTGGAAACTGCAAGACCAATGACTTATAGTAAATGACTTTTTTCAGCAACACAAAAGACACGAATATTGCCAGAGGGAACACACAGAAATCAAATTGACTTTACCTGTGAGAAAAGATGCTGGGGAAGGTCAATATCAGCAGCCAAAACCAACCCAGGGAGTGTCTGTAAACAGACCCTCAGTCATTCATCTGCAAGTTCAGGTTAAAGCTGAATAAAATTAAATCAAATGAAAGAAAGTCAACATGCAGCTTTGAGTTTTCCACCTGAATTTTAGTACCTCTTAAGAACAAATTTGACACTGGATACTAATGACAGATGACCTGGTGAGCTGTGAGAGGACCTCAAGTACATCATTGATGATGAAAGCAAAAGGTACACATGTATACATCAAATGCAAGAGCGCAGGACACATGGAACCCAGAAATAGCAATGGAAATAGCGATAACAGAAGGGTTGGGGAAAGTTGGAGGCGAGGTTGGCAGGAAGGAGGAATCTATCACAGTGATTGATAATTAACCGCACACCTGCCTCCATGGGGGAGAACAACAGAAACCATGGGGGAAGGGAGACAGTGATCAGTGTAAGATATAATAAAAACAATAATTTTTAGTCTCTCAAGGGGTCATGTGTGGGAGATTCTAAGGGCTCAAAAGGAAAAATGATCTTTTAATAAAAATAAATAAATAAAAGGCAGAAAAGAAATAATCAAAGTGAATTTCAGAAGACATCCTGAAACTTGCTTTTAATCATAGAGTACCTAAAGCAAATGGAAAAGATGATCAATTGTATAGTGACCAGAAAATTTCAAAAGGCAACATGAGAAGAAAAAGTCGGATACTATAATGAAATGTGCAAAGAACTAGAAGTAGAAAATCAAAAATAGAGGAATTGCTCAGCACAGCTTAAACTGAAAGAACTCAAGGAAATAATTCCAGCATTAAGTTGAAATCTTTGAAGATTCTATGGGAAAGTCCTGACTGATGGAGGAAGCATCAAAAGTAGATATAAGAATCCATAGAGTCGCTGTACCAAAAAGAACTAGTTGACATTTCACCATTTCAGAAAGTAGCATATGAGTAAGAATCACTAGGACTGAAAGAAGAAGTTCAAGTTTCCCTGAAGCATCAGCCAAAATAGACTCCAGGAACTGAAAAACTATCAATTGGAATTGTTCTTTAAAAAAAAAACAACTGTTTTACTGACACTTCTTCCACATACCATACAGTTCAACTTTTTAAAGAATTGTATAATCTTTATCATAACAAATTTTAGAACATTTCATTTTCCCCATTCTCTTTGCTACTAATTTAATTTTTTTCAGTTTTGGTGAAAATATACACAATGAAAGCGTCAACTAATTCAATAACTACTATATGAATAATTCAGTGCCATTGCTTATGCTCCTCATGTTGTACAACCATTATTGCTAGCCCTCTCCAAATTTTTCTACCACAATTAAAATGAACTCAATGTTCCCTTAGAATAATATTTTCCTCCTTCTCCCATTTGGTCTTTTTTTGGAAATTTTATTGATATGATATTCACATATCATATACTCCCACAGTTTAACCTGAAAGATTTCAAAAGGTTGATAAAGCACAAGAAGCACTCACTTTCTTGGAAGACAGCTACTTGGGCATTATCAGGACAGCATTCATAGTTGTACCTACTCCAAAGAAAAATCACTAAAGAGAACGCTCAGACTAGAGAGCATGGTATCACATGAAAGCAGAATTTGGGGAAAGATCATCCAATTATGCTTGTAGCAACTCCTTGACAAGGAGATACCGGAAGTTCAGAAGTGGACATGAAACAAGGAATAGCACATCTTTGCTGATGTGTGCTATCTGGATTGATTAGAGAAATATAGTCATAGACATTCATATGTGTGTAAGAAAGAGCTATTATAAACAGAAATTGTATAGTAAGAAAGCATCCCAATGCAGTTCAGATCAAGTCCATACATCTGATATGAATCCATATGAACATTGCTAGACTGTAAAGTACTCTTCAGTCTCAAGCAACACATGCAGTGACATAGAATGCAGGAAGATGACAGGCCTGTGGGTGGAAAGTCTTGAAGATCCAGTTTTGATGGAAACATCTCTGCCGGTGTGGGTCTCCATATGGCTTCTCCATCGCTAGGGCTCTGGCTCTATCAGTGTAGTTACATGTGGTTTGCCAAAAGGAATGTCCAGCAGGGAGGGCGTGTCTGGCTTCCAGCGAGCTACTTATCTCTGTAGCACCTTCAAATGAAGTCATCAAGCTGTGACCTGATGGATAGGCTAAACTTCGCCCCTTCACTCTTAATAGCCTCAAGTTGACACCAGATTATTTAACTACCACATGATGTTTGATGGATCTTTACTCAAAGCAGATAATACCAGAAAGATGTTTATTGGGTTTACTGATTATATCAAGGCATCAACTGTGTGGATCTTAACAAACTATAGATAACCTTGAGAAGAATGGGGAGTCCACATTACCTTATTGTTCTCCTGTAGAATTTGTATATAGATCAAGAGGTAGTTGCACAATCTGTACAATCAAGAAAGGTGCATGAGGTTGTATTCTCTCATCAAATTTAGTCAATGTGTATACTGAGCAAATCACCAGAGAAACTGGATTATTAGAAGAAGAATGCAGTATTAAGATTAGAGAAAGGTTTATTAATAGCATGCGATATGCAGATGATGCAACCTTCCTTGTTGAAATTGATAAGGACCCAAAACAATTGCTGATGAAGATCAAGGATTACAGATTTCAGTATGGATTGCAATTCAGCATAAAAAATGACACAAATCTTCATAACTACACTCATAGTTAACATCATAGTAAAAGGAAAAATGATTGAAGTTATCAATGATTTTGTCTTTCTTGAGTCCACAATCAATGGTGAGGGAAGTAGCATTTCAGAAGTCAAAAGAAGCCTTGCAATAAATCAATTTCACTAGGTCTTTGTAGAGTATTGAAAATCAAGAATGTTATTTTTGAGGACTGAGATACACCTGACTTAAGTTATGAGATTTTCAAATGTCTCATGTGACTATGACAGATGAACATTGCATAAATAAAGTGAAGAAGAATGGGTGCATTTAAATTGCAGCATGGAGCACACTATTGAAAGAACTATGGACTGTTAAAAGGACACAATTATCTGTTTGGGAAGAAGAAAGGCCATAGTATCCCTTTGAGACAATAATGGTCAGACATCATTTTGCATTTTGGACATGTGAGGCCAAAATCTATCACGCATACTTTGGACAAGTTATAAGGAGAGATGAGTCCCTGGAGGGCAGCATGTTTGGCAAATTGGAGGGGCAGCTACAAAGAGGAAGTCCCTCCGGAGATCGTCTGACACAGTGGCTGCGACAAGGTCTCAAGTGTAGGAACGATTGTGAGGAAGATGCAGTTTTGTTTTCTTCTGCTTAAAGTTGAACCAACTCACTGTCTCCTAAGAACAACAATAAAAATCATGTGTTCTAGACTTGCCATTGGCAAATTTCTGCTTAGTTCTGTGACTTAATCACTTCCTCTTACCTCCTCTACATTCAAGAGAAAGTCTTGATTCTCTTCTGTCATCTATTTCTGTTACGTGAGTAACACATGGATGAACTCAGACTAATTTTGAAGAACATAAAAGAAGGATGTACAAAATTTATGTACTAGCTATTTATTACAGATATGGGAGAAAAATTAAGCTTTGCAATTCTATAAAAGTCACAATTTTGAAAAACTATAGGGGCATTTGTATCTTGACTTACAGAGCAGTGTGTTTGTGTGTTAGACCAGATTCACTAGAGAAAAAAAAGCAAGTAACCCTTAGATATATTTAAGAAAGAGCTTTATAACAAGATGTAATTTAATTATATATCAAGAAAGCACCCCATCCTAATCGAACTCAATCCCTAGTCTCTGTTCAAACTCATACAGCCATATGCAATGAAATAGACGGTGAATGGAGAGAGAGGCCATCACCCAGAGAGAGCTATACACCTTGATCTCATCTAAGTCAGATGATCAGGTTGTGACCCAATTGATAGGTTAACCTACAGCCCTGTACTTTTATATCTCTGCAAGTTGGTATGAAATTATGTAACAGGTTTGTTTTCTTTAACTTTTACAAATAAAGGTTTATTGGTGCATAAGCACTTCCATTCATTTCCATTTGCCTTAACTGCTTTTACAGAATTTAGTAGTTGTTACTGAGACTATCTGGCAAACACACCTAATGTTTTTACTATCTGGTCCTTAAAAGTATCTGTATACCCCTTCTCTACAAGCAAAATCTAATAAAGAATATTTTGTATCTCCATTCTTTTTAAAACACTTTTATTAGGGATTCTTACATATCTTACTCCAATCCAGACATTCCTCCAATGTGTCAAGCACATTTGCACATGTGCCGTCATCATCATTTTCAAAGCATTATCTTCCCACTTGAGCCCCTGATAACAACTCCCCGATTCTTTCCCTTCCCTCCTCTGCTCAACCTCCCTCATGAACACTTGATAAGTTATAGATAATTTTTTCCCTCATGTCCTCCTTTGCCCCTCACCCACTTTTCCATTATTCTCTCTCTGGGAGGGGGCTCAAGCTTGATCCTTGTGATTGACTCACCCTCTCTCCCTTACCCTCCCCTAATCATCCTGGTATCATTACTCTCCTTGTTGGCCCAGAGGGGTTTTTTTACACAGAGGGGTTTTTCTCTGTGTTGTTGGTGCTTATCTATATACCCTGTGCACGCTCTGGTCTAGTCCAGTTTGTAAGGTAGAATTGAGGTCATGATAGTGGGAAGGAAGGAAGAACCAAAGAGTTAAGGAAAGCTGTGTTGCCACAGTTAGTTTTTACTGCAGATATATAGAAATACAGTCAATTTTTGTCACAGAATGGAAGAACTAGAGATGGTCATGCCAGTAGGCATTAAGAAAGGATATTCTAAAAAAAAGAAAGGATATTCTGAATGTTCGATTGCTGCCAAGTTGCAAAAAGTATGATGAACTGCAAGTTTCTAACTATTAGCACTTTTTCTAGCTGCGTGAACTTTTGATTGAAGGTCCACTCAGACCCCCAGAATTGACCCTGGTCACTGAGTAAGTGGCAGATTTTGCCAGAAGTCATTCTTTTTTGGAAGTCTGTACCATGTGTTCCTAGACTTATTTTATCTACTGCTTTTTTCTTAAAAAAAAAAAAAAAGATTATTCAGTGTTCTTTGGGATTAAAATTTTTTTTGTCCTACTGATCCATAGTGACCAGAGAGGACAAAGTAGAATTACCTCATATGCTTTGTAAGTTGGTAATCTTTATAAGAGCAGACTACTGTATCTTACTCCCATAGAACAACTGTGCATGGAATACCCATCCTTTGATTGGCAGCAGGGTGTTTAACTACTCCACCACCACAGCTCTTCAAATATTAAGTAAATTGCTAGGTCTCAATATAGTTGGGTGACCTGAAAATAAAATGTAACTATACTTAAATTTCACTTAAGAGGGGTAGCAGTGAGGAGACAGACTAATTAGACCGTAGTGCAATAATGATAAAACATACAACTTTTCTCTTGTTCTTCAATGCTTCCTCCTTCCCAATGTCATGATTCCAGTTCTTTTGTTTTTTTTTTTTCTGATCAAGTCTCTATTTGGGAGAAGTAAACCAGTTTTATAGGGCAAGCAAGCTTAGGCAATTAGCATATGGTGATCTTCAAAATTAACAAGTGAATGGTAGCACAGCTGCAAGTCAAACTTCAAAGGCCAGGGCTGTTTACAGTTACAAAGGCGACAAACTACAAACCCCAGGCAACAAACTGCAACAGAGTTCAGGCATATCCTGCCTGTAGCCAGGTCAATCATGTCGGGGATGGATGGCTCTGGACAGGTCCCCATTTATTTTTTTCAAGTAATATCCTCCTCGCCTGTCTTAGGTTGTCAGGACGCACACTCAGTTCTTACCCGTCATCGGTCAATGGCCTTCTAATGTCACCATGGCCTGTCTTAGGTTGGTAAAGAGTGCTCCTGATCTTACCCATCATTGGCTGTCAAGTTCAGCTAACGGAGGCAGAGGGTGTTATCACTGTTAGGGAGAAAATGTCCCGCACAAATCACTGACCCACAAATCTGAGTGAAACAAGGCAAAGTTTATTAAGAACAGATATAAGAGGAAAAGGTAAGAAAGAGGAAAAGATAACGAGTTCGAACCCGGACTACAGCATGACCACGCAGGATCAAACTGAAGCCCCGAACTCCAATTGCTCAGGGGTTTTATAGAGTTTACAAACTTGGGAACTTTC
>PVJH01007965.1:0-52599 GCA_004026705.1 Nesogale talazaci | reverse complement strand
TTGGTGTTTAGGGATATCAAAGGAGGGGAATTACATTTGGTGTTTACTGATATCAAAGGAGGGGAAGGACATGATGCAATGCTTTGATCTTATCACTATCTTTACAGAGCAGACAGCTAATGTTTACTATCTTTTCAGAGCAGACAACAAATGTTTACTATCTTTACAGAGCAGACAACAAATGTTTACTATCTTTACAGACTAGACATTTCCATTAAACTGCTCCTGTTTACAGGATGCTTTGGCCAGCTTATGCAGAGTCACTATGACTAATGAGCTTTGAAGACAAAATGGAGTTTGTTAAGTTACACTGTCACACTGTTACAATCACATACTAGTCGTGTGTGCCACTCTGTTCAAGATCGCTCATCTCTAAGCGACAATAATGTACTTGCAGGGGCCTTGCTTGAATGGTGTCAATCTGTTACTTAATAAATGCCATGAGCTTGTTGAATAATACTGACCGTAATGAAAGCAAAAGCAATAAACTAATGAAAGGGCCCAAAAGTGACAAGAGGTAAGGCAACAGTCCATTGAACCCGGTCCACAGTGGATTAGTGGTCAACTCCTTTCTTCTCTTCTCCAAGTCTTCTTGCAGCCGCTTGATTTTGTCTCTTATGATTCCAGATTTGTTGGCTTAAGAACAGCATCTTTCCTGTAAAGCCAAACAAATACCTCCCTGCTCTGCAGCAAGTAAATCTAAACCTCTTCTATTTTGTAATACTACTTCTGCTAAAGAATCTACCTGATCTTGCAAATCTTGTGTAGTGCCTGATGAGGCCTGCATATCCGAGATTAGCTGCCTAGATAATTTAGTATCCTGCAGTTCCAAAGGCCACTGCAGTACTGATCTCTAATCTTACAAATAGGGCAACTGGTTGCACTGCCCTTTAGCTCTTCCTGCCATGTAATCAATAGCAGGGATAGGGACAGGCTCGTTTCCAGGAATAATATCTATGTCTGGAAGGAAAAAGGCTAGCACACATAACTCTGTCCAAATGCTGGATAACTGGGTAAAAGCCCTATCTTGCAAGTTTGGCTGGACCAGAGAATTTACACTGGTACAGAAAGGAGACCTAGGGAACACAGGACAGATGATTTCCTCAGGACCAGTGATGAGAGTGGCAGCGCCGGGAGGGTAGAGTGAGGATGGGGGGAAAGGGGTAACTGATTACAGAGATCTTCCTATAACTTCCTCCCTGGGGTACAGACAGCAGGGAAGATAGGTGAAGAGAGTCATCAGACAGTGTACGATGTGATAAAGTAATAATAATCTATAAATTATCAAGGGCTTATGGGGGGGTTATGGGGAGGGAAAAATGAGGAGTTGATACCAAGGGCTAAGATAGAAAGCAAAAGATGTGAGAATGATGAGGGCAGTGGATGTACAGATGTGCTTCACACAAAATGGACCTATGTATGGATTGTGATAAGAGTTGTATGAGACCTCCCAGAAAAGGATTTTTTAAAAAGACTAACCCTGAAAATTAAAACCAATGAAAAATTTCCCTAGTGGGTATAGCTTTAATGGTATACTTAATCATCCATTTGTTGTAATTAAGGAAAAAATGACCAGAACCTAGTCGGTATATCAATTAATAGGGTAAATTAATGTTTTGAGTAATGCCTAATAGAGCAAATTTTAGATGATCAGTGTGTTAGTCTAGGTAGACTAGAGAAACAAATTCATAGACATGCATATGGATATAAGAGAAAGTTTTATATCCAAGAGGAATAGAATATTAAGAAAGCATCCCAACCCAGTTCAGTCCAAAGTCATAAGTCCCATATTAGACCATATGTCCGATACCTGTCTATAAAGTCTCCTTCCAACTTACAAAGCACATGCAATGACACCAGGACAAACACAGGCTAGTGGGTGCAGAGTCTTGTGTGTCTGGTGGCAGAAGCATCTCAAGGCTTGAAGTGGTCTTCCTTTGGCCTCCCGAGCATCTCAGCACTGGCAGGAGTCTTCATGTGACTTCTCTGGCCCCAGAGATTTGGCTCCATCAGAGTAAGCCCATGTGGCCTCTTCCCTGGCTCCTCTATTCTCTAGGAATCAGGATTGATCAGCATGCTGTCATCTTGTTTTGCCAGTAGTTCGTTTTCTCAGAGACTCAGTCAAGTCTCTCTTCTTCAATTGGGAAATACCGGGACACTTCCCAGAATTCTCAGAAGTAAGCCATGCCCACACAGAGGCCTCATTGACTACTCATTGACTATCTCTAGATGGACAGGCTAGACTCTACCTCTATACTGCCAATCAGAAATTAACACATGAGTACATGACTGCCACAATCAGATATAAAACATCTTGAGTATAAGCATGTCAATAGACTTATGGGTAGGGAAATGCTGGAAAAGAACATTTTATTTTGTAGCAATGCTTACTAGAGAACATTCATTATGGAAAAATATAATAAATGGCTAAGTAGACAGATTGAATCAGTCTTTTCTATTCAGCCAGTCTCTGACATTATGGAATCAACCACTGTGGGTTTATGTAGCAAATCTGAACTATCTATTTTTTCTATCATTGTCCAACTAATCCGTAATAGAAACTGACACTGATAGCTCTGGGAATAGCATTGTCCTTTGAGTAAATCAACTGGCTATCTGGTGACAGATCAACCCAGTAGACAATTTTTTACCCTGAAATTATTGCTAGAAATGATTTAGATAGTGTACATTCGATTTTCTTATTCCCTACCCTAAAATGCATGATTGTTGAAGATCATATGGATTGTCTAGTTTGTAAGATGGGATCAGATGAAATGCTCAATTTGTAGCAATGAATGTGTTGTAATTGGTCTGTACTCATTGTATCCACTGATTTTATCAAGTACCATACCCAAAAGAAGTGGCTTGCTACTATGTTATCTGTGACGATGGTGTGTAGAAGGTGCAAATTTGGATGGATATCATTTAACTGATGATGTTTTCCATTCTGAGTTAAGAATAATATTGCTCTGCCCCTATTTAAAAGATTACATAGATCCAGAAAACAAAGTTTGAAACTATAATGTCCCTATTTACATTCACACATAAGAGCTCACTTTAGAATGTATGCTCCTCTCCAAGACTTGGCAGTATGCAGATTAAGAAATCTTGGTTTCTCAAAGGGGGAAAAATTCTACCAGGAAAATAAACAATTTCCAATTAAAATTTAAACTGCCACTGGCATTTTGCACACCTGTCCCAAGGAAACCAAAAGAAAGAAATGATATCATTTTCATAGGGGTAATTATGGTAGTCCTGATCAGCAGGAGGATGTAGTTTGCTGTTACACAATGCCAGTAAGGAGGAATATGTTTGGAACTATTTGAGTGTTTCTACATAGTCTCATTCTTAATCTTAATTGGCAAATGAACTAACTCAAATGCAGTAGTCATGATATGAAAGGCATGATGAGACTCAGTTTTTTTAGAGTGGATAGTCTATATTACTCATATACATGAGTCAGGAAAAGCCTCAAGATTTTGACTAGCAAGTCAATTAGAACAGAAAGGACACTTTAGAATGAGCGAAATCAAGAATGGATACTAGAGGGGAAAGGATAAGTATTGTCTATGTCCTAAAGAGTTATAGAAGAGTTCATTAATTACACAATTTTCTTTCATTAAGAGAGATTCACTATATCATGGTTACTCCCAGAATTTATATGACTAAATAAATTTAAATGGAATAAAGGGTCATACTTCTCTTTTGAATGAATAGTTTCCCAGACTATTGCTGGAAATGCTGCCTGCTATTGTCACTAAGATTTTAAGGATACTCATGAATTTCTTCCACCTAAAGAGAGTTGCCTTGTCCAAGATTAGGAACCTCAGAGGCAACCTTCCTAAAATACAGGATTAAGATTTACAAAAACTCATCCTATTGTACCTGCATGGGGGAATCAGGAAGCCTCACAATAGCTTTAGAGTTTCATTTTGGATGAGTCTTTTGTGTGTAGTTTTGATCTCTAGGGAAGCAAGACCAGATATAGATAGATAGATTAATACACATATATGTATATACATACACAAACATACACATATATCTTCATATATAACATGACTCACAAAATTGTTCAAGTGGGTAAGTCAAATTAGTTGAAGTTCACACATCTGGTGCTAACCTAGAGAATTTTCCTGGTTCATGTATCTGTGAAAGTTGTTGCTCAAGATAGCCGGAAGAAACAGGGAGACTCCGGCTAGTGAAGGCAGAGGCAAATGAATCCAAGATCAATGAGTGTTTTAAGCAAGTCATAAAATATGAGTTACACAGAATTGTGTCTTTCAACAATTTCATAGGTATTTGTCCAGTCGGGTAACAAATTGATAAACTAATTCACAGAGCCTCATAGTAATGTGAGTCAGTTAGAAAGAGAGCAGAAATGGTGCCGTTCCATTGTTAATAATTCAACCTAACACCACACAAATAATAGTCTGGTCAGGATTACAAGAAAAGCTCTCCAGACCCTCGAATCATGATGATACTGAAAGACAAAGACTTCCACTTCAAGCAGTATGTCCTTGGACTACTTTGTTTACCAAAGGTAGGTTTGTAAAGAACTGAATCCTGCTAGCAAGAAGACAACCCTTCTCATGGAGTCTGCTCAAGCAGGAGTATACCACACCCCCAAGGAAATGTCCTTTCAATTTTATTGAGTTTATGACTTTCTTAAATGATTATTTCTCAATTCTAATCTTCCCCAAACAGCTTGACTGCCCACAGCAGATTGCACATTTAAGTTAACTACATTATGCTAGATCATATCAGTGCAGACCTCAGCTGCCCAACCACTAAGAATCCTGATTCATCCTAGATGCTACAAAAGTAGGGAGGTTCACATTCCTTAAAATAAACAACTGTCTGAGATCAAAAGAATACAATATGCTCTGGGACAAAGATCAAAAGAATAACATTTTTGTTCTTAGAAGTAAATGAGTGTTCTGTAAGAAAGAGGAATTTAAATGGGAAATACAAGAGGGAGTAGAATGAATGCTATTATATGTGGGGATTGCAAACAATGACATGATAATAAAAGTATATATGAATTTTGGAATGGAAAACTGATTTTCTCTGCAACCGCCTGTGGCAGTCACCCAATCTGGTGTCAATTTGAGGGTTAGGAGAGTAGGGGAAGAGTTTAGCCTCAATCTGAAGATAGTCAAAGAGACCTCTGTGTGGGCATGGCTTACTCCTGAGAATTCTTGGAAATCAGGTCATATTGCTCCCTTGGAGGTGAGAGACTCACTAGTCAGCCCTTGGAGATGCTCTACTGACAAGACATATGGCTGACTCCCTGAGAGGTATCCTAGAGTAGAAGCCAAATGGGCTTACCCTGAAGGAATCGGACCTGTGAAGCTGGGAAAGCCACGTAGAGAATCCTGCCAATGCTGAAATGCTTGAGAAGTCACAGAGAGGTCCCTGCCAGTGCTGAGTTGCTTCTATCACCATTGCATACACAAGACTCTACACCCACTGGCCTGTTGTTGTTCTGGGGTCATTGCACATGTTTTGTGAATCTGAAGAAGAAATGATAGACTGGAATCGGACATGGGCAAATATCGGACTTATGGACTTGGACTGGGCTAGACTGGGATGTGTACTCAATGTTCAATTGCTCTTGTATATAAACATCTCCCTTAGAAACATATATGTGCTTATGAATTTGTTTCTCTAGTCCAACCAGGCTAATACACCACCCAATTCATGATAATTTTTAAGAAATTTAATTTAACTTAAAAAAAGAAATGCAATTTTAAAATATAGATTTGTATGAAGTAGTATACTTATGTCATAAATATCCAGAAAAACAATATGCAATAACAAATTTTGTGACAAATGTTTGATTATTTTTACAACAGATTTTTCAAGCTAAAAATATATACAGAATTTATGACATTAGCATTTTAGTGGAATAATATTTCTATGTAGTTTCTATTATTTTAAAATAATTTATATAACAACTTAGATTCCTGAACATATTTTTATTGAGTTATAGTCCCCTAAACATACAAATACAATTCATTTAATTTAAATATACCTAAGTCGGTATTCAAAATCTTTCCTGAATGATGACTTATTTGTGCCTCTTAATCAACCTTATCAGTTCTGATATAGCACATTTCAATTGCCCAACCTTTTAAAAGTTTTAAATAATGTCACTCTGTCAATTAAACATATATCACTTAGAGAGTCTATTGTCACTGTGCATACAACGTAGTGCTGTTAGTCACAATGGTAGTGGTCTAAACCCATCAACTGTTTCACAGAAGAAGAATGAGATTGCTCCGGTACAGATTTACAATCTTAGAAAGCTCAGATAAGACCACTATTAGTAGGAATAGACATGATGGCAAGCTAAAAGCCGAATTCTTTTGGATGATTTCCAATGTAGATAGATTGGATTGATATTTCTGCTAAGTGGGCTCATGAAAGACAAAACGGTTTAGGGATCACAAGCATTACATAACTCTTATCTAGAATATGTATCTGATGAGTATTTTTGCTGCTTAGGTTGTTGTAAGGGTTGTAATGAACTGTCTCTGACACACAGCAACCTTATGTACAACAGAACAAAACACTGCCTGGTCCTGTTCCCTATTGCTCCATCCTTAGATCTATTTGAGTCCATTGTTGCAGCAACTGTGTCAATCCTTTTCCAGGTTTTCCCTTTATTACCCTTTTTACTAACTGTGATGTCTTATTCTAAAGTTTGTATCTCCTGAGAACATCTTCAAAGAGAGACTGAGTCTCAGAGACCTCACTGCATTGGATCCTTCTGTTAGCACTGCCCCTGCAAGAGATTCTTTAGGAAGCTCTTGGCATTTCCCATCTTCTCGTCAATACCAAAGTTCAAAAGTATCTATTCTTCTATGACTGGCATCATTCTTCGTCCAGCATTCCTGTGCATACACAATGACTGAAACCATCATGGCTGAGTAAGGCACAGCTTAACCTTCATCGTGCCTTCTTTGTTCTTCAGTGCTTCAAAGAGGCTTTGTGTAGCACACTTGCAAACTATAATCCACCCTGAGATTTCTGGGCTGCAGCTTCTATGAGCACTCATCATGGAATCAAGTAAAATGAAATCTTTGAACCTTAACACTTTTCTCTGATTATCCTGATGTTGTCCATGTGTACAGTTTTGCAGATCGTTGTATTATTTAAACTGAAGTATAAGACAAACTGAAGACTGCAGTTAAAAAAAAATTCACCAGCAAGTCTGTCTCACTTTCAACAAGCAAACTTATATCACCTGCATATGGGAGATTTTTAATGAGCCTTCCTCCCATCCTGGTTCCACCATCTTCTTCATATCCTCCAGGTTCTTCATTTATTTGCTCAACATACAGATCGAAAAACATGGTGAAAAGATATAATCCTGAAGCACAAGTTTTTTTTTTTCATTTTAATCCATGAAATATTATTTTGCTCTGTTTAAACAAATGCCTCTTGGCCTTTGTACAGAGTCCACATAAGCACAATGAATTGTTCTTGAATTGCAATTTCTTTAAGTTTATTCGTAGTTTGTCATGATCCTTGCAAATGTTTTTTCATAAACAATACATCAAAAGTAAGCATCTCTTTAGTAATCCCCATTTTACAGCCAAGATCCAAGTCAAGAATGATATCCCTTCTTTAGTGTCCTTTTCTCCATCATTTGTTTGTCAGTTTGGCTTATATGTTGCAATGATGTTGGAAGTTATTTTGAGCACCAGTCAGATTATCCAAGGCTAATGTGTCAACAGAGCTTCTAGACTATGAAGGAGGAAATAAGCTGTCTACTTCTGAAGAATTAATCACTGAAAAGAATTATGACTAGCATTGGAACATTGTAAGTTACTGAAAACCTCATAAATAACAACTGAAGACTGAAAGATATAGTACCAGAACATGAATTCCTCATGAATTTGACACTACTAATGTGTCAAAAGAATAACTCAGATAGAGAAAAGGATTTTGGACTTCCATTTTCTGATGGGACACACCTCAAAATGTGAGTATCCACTGATATTTAGAACTTGGAATGTACCAACTATGAATCTAGGAAAATTAAAAGTCATCAAAACTGAAATACACTGCATATAGATTTTTATTTTAGGCATTAGTGGGCTAAAAAGGACTGGTATTTTAAATCAGAGAATCATATGGTCTATTATGCTGGGAATGACAAATTCAAGGAAATGGCGTGGTATTGTCAAAAAGACATTTCAAGATCTGTCTTGAAGTTCCAAGCTGTATGTGATAGGATAGTATCTATATGTTTACATGGAAATCTAGTGAGTATAACTATACTCAAATATGTTCTTCATGAGAGAAATGATAATATGATAGCATTATATTGGACCAAGGAATTCTTCACTGCCAATAACTTTTTTCAATAGCATAAATGATGTATATATGGACTTCTCCAGATGGAATATACAGAAATGAAATTGATGACATCTGTGGAAAGAGTACTTTGAACCTATTATCTGGAGAGATCAGTGTGAGGAAAAGGGCTTGTAAAGTAGAATGGCAGTGGAAGTTAGGAAGACCTTTGATTAGATGAATTGGCACCACGCTGCTCTAATATGGTGCATACATTTGTTTAGCTGTTGTATTCAGATCATGTTCTATCACAGACAGCATTGTAATTAAACATAGATTTTTGAAATGTTCTTTTGGTAATGCATATGGTACCACTCCTCTAGAATTTGCCACTCGTAGCATAGTAAATTATATGATCATCAAATTCAAAATGACCTATACCAATTGATTTCAGTTTACAATGCCTAGAATATTTATCTTTATGCCTCACATTTGACTTGGGTTGTCCTGTTGTGTGTGTGTGTGTGTGTGTGTGTGTGCGTGTGTGTGTCTGTGTACTCTCTACTTTATCATACAGGATGTCTATCTCCAGCGACTGGGCCCGCCTATTAATGTGTACTGTGGCAGTCATGTACTTACGTTAATTTTATGATTGAAATGCAGGGGTGGAGTCTGGCCTGTTAATCAGGAGAAAGCCATTGAGTAGCCGATGAGGCCTCTGTGTGGGCATGGCTTTCCCCAGAGACTTCTGGGAAATCTCGCGATATTTCCCTCGTGAAGATGAGAAGGTATCTTCCCCAGTTGTTGAGAGATAGTCTCAGAGACGATGAATCATGGGCAAGACAATATGGCAGTGTCCGAGAAGCTGTAGGAGTCACATGGCTTTGCCCTGATGGAGTCAGACCTCTGAAGCTGGGGCAGCCACATGAAGGCTTCCTCCAGCGATGAGTTGCTTCTGCCACCATGGGATGCTGTTGATGGACCCTGAGCCCTGGAAGCGAGGAGACATGGGGATACCTCTGTTGGTGCCGGGACTCTGTAGCCACTGACCTGTGACTTCGTGAGTCAGAAGGAGACTTTATGGACTGATTTCAGGCATATGGGTTAATATCTCACTTGTGACTTTGAGCTGGACTGGGCTGGGATGTTTTCTCAATGTCCTGTTCCCCTTGAATATAAACCCATTTCTTATATCCATATGTGTGTCTTTGAAATTTGTTCCTCTAGTCTATCCGGACTAACACATGTACAATGTGTATGAGATGAAGTCCCACTTCTTTTCTTGTAAGGAAATGTAGTGAAGGGTTTTAGCAGAGCAGTGAAATACTCATATTTGAAATTTCATAATATATCATGGGATTCAGCAGCAACTATGAAGTATCAAATAAGGGAATTTGAGTGAGAAAATTTGGGCATCGGAGTTGGGAATTAAGGCATTGTACTTAGTAAAACAGTGATATTAGAACATGAAAAATAATCAATATAGATTATAAACCTAGAACATGGTTTACAAAAGTATTTATGATGTCACTTATTAATTCTTATTTTGATGACATTTACTGAGTAATTACTCTAAATCCTGTACTTACATATACAGACCTATCAAAGTATGAAATAATAAAATTATTTACTAAGTCAAGGATGAGAGGAGACCATAATCAAAAAGGTATAGTAGTAGTTAACTATGAGGTGGGAAAGAATGACAAGAATATTTCAAACCATGAGAACAGCAAATGAATTCATATAACAGAGCACACCATGGTTAGTTTGAACAACACATATAAAACTAGCAAAGAGTTTTCAAATCAGAAATAAATATTCCTGATAGGATAAAATGAAAGAAAAGGGGAAAGGCAAGATAAGGTAGGGTGAAAAACATTGCGCGCGGAAAATTCTATCTCTTAAGTCAACAAGATTTAGACATTCAACTTTATTTGCATTGTTTTTGCTTTCTTTATTGAATATATCGGAAGTATATAGAGAAACTACTTTGTCTCATATCCTGAGATTTAAAGTTAAAGTCCTGTCTCGCTGAGATGGGTTGAATTGTGGTCCCTTTTTACTGAAGTATTAATCCCTGTTTCCAGGGAATGTGATCTTATTTTGAAATTATGATGAGACCATTGGGTGGGCAGCAGGGATTGTAATCCAATTTGATTTCTGTATAGGAAAAGTACACAGACTCATAGGAGAATACAGTTTGAGTGCAAGGCATGCTGAGGTAGAAATCAAAGCAAACAAGGAGTTGACTCCAATCATTTGCATATGGGAAATGAGATATAGTTAATTTCTTATTTTGACTCCTATAGACTTCTGGAGAAGTCCATATATGGATAGGATTATATCTTTTATGATGTACTGTGAATCCTAGTCTGGTAAGGACCCCTGTTGGCATAGTGGGTTATACAATAAGCTACCAACCACAATGTCAGCAGTTCAAACCTACCAGCCAGTGCTTAGGAAAAAGATGAGACTCTTTCCTCCCATAAAGTTTTAAAGTCTTGGAAACCCAAAGTGACCACACTATTCTGTCTTATAGGGTCCTTATAAGTCAGAATCACTTTGGTGACATTCAGTGTGGATGTTTGGTATTTAGGCCTATAACCTATAGTTATAATCCCATTTTTGGTGGTTGTCTGCTATGTTAAAGCTATGAATGTCTCCTCCATCTCACAAAACACATGCAATGATGCCGACTGGAGGAATAAAGTGGAATCAATGGACGTGTAAGCATCTGAGTGCTGCCAGGAGTCTCCCCTCGATTGCTCCAGCTACCAAGGCTGCATCAGCATAGGTCCACATGGCTTCTCCTCAGGGATGCCTCATAGGAAGTGAGCTTTGCTAGCAGAAGCAGGGAACTGGCTAAGGCAGCTCCACTCTTGTCCAACCATCAGAGAGCAAGATACTCATGACTAGAGAGTCTAGGCTCACCTAGTCATTTATCTCTATGTCCTTCAATCCATCCCACATGTGTTTATCAGCCAGGCTGGCACTAGAGACATTAACTATCTCAGGTGGATTGTACTCCATCTCCAGCCTACTAGAGTTTGTGGTTCAAGACATCGCCCTGTGTTTCCGTATGGACATTGATCCGCTGAAAGATAGAAACAGCACTTCAACAGAGCCTTCTTTCTGTGACCCTTACTTTCTGACTGAGTTTTGAAATGTAGCAGTGAATTGTAGGTTTAAGAGACATGAGGGAATATACTAAACCAGAGGGGTCCTCGTTAATATCCTGGAAAAGTACAACATTTGGGATATTTTTGATCTCTACCTCCTCAGGACTTGTCTGGCATCAATTCCTCTAAAAGAAATTATTACCATAGGCAATAAAACAAAGCTGTTGCCTTTGACTTGGTTATAACTTATAGTGAGCCATGTGTGTCAGAGAGAAATGATGGCCATCACTTTTTTAATGGAGAGTCTTCAAGTACAGTACCCTTTCTTAAGGGGATTCAGAAGATTTTTTTAAAACAGTTTTAATGGCAAGTAATTTGTATATCATATAAATCAGTAGTTCATTCAGTCATATCAAGCAGAATTGTATGATCACACCCACATCGATTTTAAAGCATTCCTGTCCCTGCCTCCCCCATGACTAAATCACCTTCAAGAAGTGTTAGGCAATCACAAACCATTCTAGTATTCCCTTCCTCCTCCCATCATCACCATTCACTCCCCAAACCCTGCTTCCCTTTCCACCCACAGCCCTGAATTCCCGACATTCACTGCTATCAGTTTCATCATTATGCAACCACTTCTCCTGTACTTCACAGTTGGGAGACCCAACAGAAAACAAAATCGCACTATGGTGGTAAGGTACAAACAATAGTGTACAGACAAAGTATGTCTAAGAAGGAAGAAAGCCGTAACAACCTTCAAAAAGGTAGGGAAGAAGTTTCTGTAAATGAGCCAATAAGAGATACTTGCACCAAGAACAAAAGGAGATTGCATTTATGGGTGATCACCTGTCCAAATGTCGAGTCCTTCCAACATAATCAGGATTGCAATGGTCTCTACCTCATAGTAAATCTGTTCAAAACGCTTGCCCGTGGCCAGAGTTAGTTTGACTAACTGCTCTGCAGATAGGTTTTGGACTCCCACCATCCCCCATAGCCATACACAAATTGGATCTCCATAATTTTTGCTCTGATGCTTTTCCCCTCACCATATTCATATTTTCTAGTTGTCATCATTGGATGACAAACTGGTGTGTTTCTTCCATGTGGACTCAGCTGACTCCTCGCTTAGAGGCTGCTTGTTTGAATACAAGCTTTTAGAACTCCAGACCCTGATTGATCGTAAGGTACCATGGGCTTTCTTCACCACCCTTATCTTTAGTGGTCATTTCATGAAGGTGCATGTCAAGCAGGGTCATAATGAAAGAACTGATAATTCTTAAATTGGAGCTAAGATTTAGTGCCAGCTCCAAACCCATTACTGAATCTATGCCTGTTAAAAACAATTGTTATAACTTGAGAGCCAAAACATATGCCATATCATTCCACAGTTCAGTAGTGTCAAATATAATTGTCCAATTTCTTCCAGAATCATGCATGCTTTCTGCAACACATTATTCCTTCCTGAACATTCTGACATCATTATTCTTTTATCAACCTCACTCTTCTATATCCCCCTTCACTCAAACATTTGTTGTATGTTCTTTCCCTATAGGTTCATCATTCTTGGGATCATTTACCTAATGAAAACAAATAGCACAGCTTCAAGAGGGTGAGCGCCAAGGATGACGCAACTCTGAGGTATGCCCTCATAGGAATGAGCATAAACAGAATGGCTGTCACAGGTGGTTTGAATAATACATATCTTAACATAGCATATAGGGATTTCATATACCAAGACCTTGTTTGTTCAACAAACAACAGTACACCATTCTTAGTTCAGTTGTCTTCTTCTACATCAGAAACCTTGTGCTTTCCAGCTTCAGACATCAGATGACAAGTGTATCTGGGATAGAGTCCAGTTCATCGAGGGGAGTTCCCAGGTGTGGACTCACCGATACAACTTTTTGAGCATGACACCCATCACCAGAGGTCCAGCATTTAGCGTCCCAGTGTTCTGTGGCATCCAGCATGGGTTTTCAGGTTACCTGCAGATACCCTAGGTCATTTTGCCTTCTTGCTGTATGTCACTAAAGACCCTCCTTACCTAATGATCCCAAGGGCATCATCAACTATACTTCCTGCACCTGGTGTCAGCTGTCTCTAGGCACCACCAGTAGACATGCACCTGTGATTGGCCAAACTTTATCATTCCCTCTCCTCTCTCCTGTGCTGCCCCTCTCATCAGTACGCCTCATCTCTCTGATAGGACCAGGTCCTCTCTGGGAGACCGCACCCCTGATCCACATGGCCACCACTCAGCAGAAACCACGCCTCCCACCATCCACTGGTCATTTGAGTCTAGCTGTCATGAGGTAACCTCCGGCCAGGTGACCCACACTATACTCACCAGGAAGATGTGTGGTTCCTTGGGACTGGGCCAACTTTTTACCAGATTATATGGACTTCCTCCAGTAAACTGGATGCCACGCAAGCTTGAACTTGTGCCTCTACTGCCACTTGTGCCTACTGCAGTGAACTCATGCAGTATTTGTCCTTTTGTGCTTGATTAATTTAATGTCTCTCACATAATGACTTCCAGATCCTTCCAAGTTGAGGTGTTTCATCACATTGTGTATGCACCTGGTTTTCTATTCACTCTCATCCATGGAAATTTATGTGGTTTCCAGCTCTTTGCTTAGTGTGTACTATGCTGTGATGAGTATGGGAGAGAAACTGTCTACTTGTGATCTGCATTTTATTTCTTTTGGGTATATGCTCCAGTAATATTACTGCTGGGTTATAACGTAGTGAAATTTCTATCTGCTTAAGTTATCACTATTTAGCCTTCCATAGTGGCTGTAAGCATTTATAACAGAACCAGCAGTGAAAGTCCATCTGTAGACAATGGAGCAAACATCCCTCAACAGAAGGGGTCACTGGCAAGGGATGAGTCAACCAGGGTGCGTAAAGCATCAATAAAACACACAGTATTCTTCTGGTTTTTTGAGGCTTGCTAACCCCCCACTATTGGAGACCCCAGTGCTGTTTCTCACTTTGGACTATAATGAAGTCCAAATATGTACACAGGTATAGATAGGTGATATGAGCCCAGGACACCTGAAATCCAGGAACAGGAATGGAAATAGCGATACCAGAATATAAGGGAAAGGTAAGAGAAGGAGGGGAGGAAGGGGGAACAGATGATAATGACCAATGTATAACCACACAACCCCTCCAGGAAGAATGATAGAATCCATGAGGGGAGAAAGACAGCAGTTGGTGTGAGAGATAAAAATAATAATTTGTAATCTATTAAGGGCTCATGGGGGAGAAGGCAAAAAGGGACTAATACCAGGAGCTCAATTGAAAGTATATATCTAAAAAAATGCCTGATGCAATTGGCATATGGATTATAATAAGAAGTGCAAGAGCCCCTTCCTCCTGACAAAATAAATAAATAAATAAGAGTTCTTAGCTCATCACACCTCACCAACATTTGTTGTTCCCATTTTTAAAAAAAATTCGAATACCTTATTATTGTTTTGATTTACATTGTGAGATGGCTAATGATTTGGAATATTCCCTCATCTGTGTCTTAGCCATTCGAATGTCATCCTTTGGAAATCATCTGTTCAGGGCTTTTGCCCACCGTCTCAGAGGGCTATTCATTTTTTTCTTGCTATGAGTTTATAAGATTCTCTAGATATTGGTAATCAGTTTTTTGTTGTTGTTACTAAATACCTTTTCCCAATCAGAGGGTTCTTCTTTTATTCTTTTAATGAACTATGTAGATGTAAGGTATCAGATTTTAACATTTGCTCCTTATAAGATTTCCTTTTCACATTTTTAGCCAATGTTGTTTATTGTACTCATAAATTAGACATGTAACAAAAGTACTTGACTAATTCCAGATCTCTCCCATGAGCCTTCAGCTGGTCTCCCAAGCCATATGTCCATTTGTGAACTCACTCTCAAACTTTATGCCATTTATACACATTTCCGTCTAGTTGTTCCATGGTCACAGAGGACCTCTGGTGGCATAGTGGTTACATGTTGGGCTGCTTGATACCCAGGTGTCTCCCCAGAAAAGGATGAGAATTTCTAGTCCTCTAAAGCTGTTCAGGCTTGGAGACTCACAGGGATAGTTCTACCCTGCCCTAAAAAGTCGTTGTAGGTCAGCATTGACCCGATGGCATTGGAAGTGTTCCCCAGAGGAATGATTGATAATGTTCTCTAACATATAATGACAATGATGTCTCTAAGGTGAACTAGAAACTTATGAAAACAATAATTGAAGGAATGGATTTTGACCTTATACTTAATTCTAGCCCTGATATAACAACAAATAGGTCCTCTGGCATGGCCCTGTTTGATGCTAAACCTTATGAAGCGAGCAGTGAAGATATGGGTGCTGCAGCGAAGCATGGCATCCGGCCATCCTAAAGCTTAGCGTTTGCAGTCTTAACAACTTGTTTTCAAACAAACAACCGTTTAAATGAGGCTTCAACTAAGTCCACATAGAGAATTCACAGCAGTCTATGTTACCCAAGGATTGTAAACAATATAATCCAAAACTAAAGAACGGAATTGGATCAGAACTTGAACTGTGAACACATGCTTTGTAGAAGACTAAGGATAAAAATGGAAGCCCAAAATGCACACATGGATTTCATCTCTTCATATTGAGGGGTGTGTATAGCCATGTGATCAAACAGCAGCCATTTAAACAATGGTGAATGGCTGACTCAGGTAAAATGTATTATCATTTGCTCTCTTTTTTGGGGGCGGGGTGTGAAGGGGGGCATCACTGTCCTCTGGTGGTGGGAGTAGTACGCCCAGCCTTGCTGCTAGATTTGAACTTCCAACCCAGTGGGCCGCAGTTCTGCGCACAACCACTACGCCACCGGGGCTCAGCCCCATTTGCTCTCCTTTATACCCATTTTAAAGATATATCATTTTGTTTTGTTTTAAGTGAAGGAGAAACCCCAAAACCTTGGTGGATTTCTTCTGACCATGGGCCAGAGATATAAATAGCCTTGTTAACACAGAGAATGCTTTGGAAAATGGATTGTTGCAAGTACAGTTAGGATGAAATTTAGAACCCTATCATTTAATCTTCCAAACCATCTAGATTTGTTCCAGTTTTTAATATTGTTTGATTTCTTTTCAATCGTGGTTCTCCCCTCTTTTATTTTGTTATTCTTGTTAGTTTTTAAAAACGTTTTTCTGTATATTAAGTCCATAATAGGTGAATGCATAGAGACTGGATCAATGACTTGGGGGGTTATTGTAAGTAAGGAAAACAAGGAACTAATGGCCGTGAATACAAGAATGAGGACAATGTTCTCAGATTTATTCTTCAGCTCTTCTTGATGTGATTAACTGCCGAATTGTATGATATGTGAACTTCATGCACAAAAAACGCTGCTGAGAAAAGATGAAAGCTACAACCTGGGGTGCTCACAGAGGCATCTCCACCCTTTCTCCAGGGTTGCTTTCAGTAGGTACTGACTTGATGAGGTGAGTCTGATTTTTTTGTAACATTGGCTAAACTATTCTCTTTATTTCTGATCAAAATTAAATGACATACTGAATGAGCCTTACCTGAATTTCTGCATACTGACAAGGTCTACGTTACATTTTTATAAGCTTACGCTGGATACAAAATAATTGTTTGTTAAATATATTGAAGTAGGCATACACAAACAACCATTTACACAAATTAGAGGTGAAAAAAGGAAACCCAAACCAAGCTCCCAGTCATCTGATTCCTCTGACTGGACACCCTATAGGACTCAGTAGATGTGCACCTGTGGGTTTCTGAGGTTGCACATGTATACAGGAAAAGAAAGCCTCATTCTTTTCCAAGAGAGCAGCTGGTGGTTTTCAAGCTGTTGACTTTGGGGTGAGAAGTCCAGTGTAAAACCCATTCAACCATAGCTTGAAATTGGAGTGGCAGTTCATATAATTTCAGAAAGCTATCATATCCATATAACCCACACTTAAGCCGATTGAGAATCAAAGTACTACAAGAACTGAAGACGCCATTTTGTTCCACTTACAGATTTGAACAAAACGTTTTAATGCCTTTGTCCCATAGACAAGTTTTGTTTTACCTTTCTATCAAGATTTTCTCTTTACTCTACCCAGTCCTTGTCCTCTTGCCCTGCACTTCCCCCAATGAGTACCTTTCCTGAGCAGCAAAAATTCTAGAGTCTATCCTAAGGCAGCATGAGGATAGGCTTTGGGGTTGGCACGAGTGTTCTATTAAGCTGTGAGGACTTTCTCCTCTGCTGAGAAATATAGAGGTAAAATAGCTACTGGATGAAATTTTTGTGATAATAATATGAAGCAGAATATGTGAAATACTTGGCATAAAACTAATATTATTTCAATATTAATTTGATTTTTCTAGGACCTCATTTTCCTCTAAGGAAGATTCTCTACTCTTCCATAATTCAAACAAATATTTCTGAAAGTGTAATTCAAATTTATATATATATAAACATTAGCTATTATATACTCAAATGTGATTTATAAATCAACCATTTTACATCACAAGTAAATAGAGTGTTGTCTTCATGTTCTTCTCTATCTTACTTTCATAGCAATGACTACACAGAACTAATACAAAAAGTTCGTGATTGAATAGTTTATTAAAGAAATGGGCAACTTATAATAACAATAAGAGATGCTCAGGATAGTTGTTTATCAAGAAATGTTACAAAGTCTTTCAGGTATGCTACTAAATAAACCAAAGGGGGTATCGCTACACCGTAAAACTCAATCTAAAGGTGTTCAGATCAAGCTTAGTTCCCTGATTTAAGTGTCCAATGGCACCCCACTTCAATAAGACTGAGCACAAAGACACTCAGTTCCACTTCCTTGGATCAGTAAACCCAGACCCTCTCACTGAGTGCCCCAAACAGCTCACTCCCCCAGTCCCCCCTGCACGGAAGCAGCCAGCTTCACGGTGCTCTGTGAGTTGGCAAGTCTACTTCTCTGTTCCCCTCTCTGGCTCCTTAGTATGCTACTGCTTCTCTGATCAAGCTGCCACCTTGTTTCCAGAAATCCACTGCATATGGTCTAGTGGATTTGTTCCACTGCTGCACCGCACTGGTACTGACTGAGACCCCTCCTCCCATTTCTAAGAGAAGTTTTTGTAAGTCCAGGGAATTGTGTTCACAAGTACTCACACGTGAATATGATCATTGTCTTCCCCCAAATTCTTACCAGATCCATGCAAGGAACTTTCATTTGGTGGGAGTTAAAGACTGGCTATAAAAGCCCCAATACGCAGTTCACTGTCCCTGCAACCCACACTATGACAGTCTTTCCCTAATCATCCGATATAGGTAAATAACTAAGTAACGCAAATTCTGGTCAGCACTATTAGAAGACATGACTCTTGCTTATGTTGTAAAAGAATAAATCAGTGGGTACAGATCCCTTTGACCTTTATAACAGAACTGTTTTTATTAAATAAGTAGGTGAAAAATCAGACAGATATGTTTGATTATGGTTATGGCATTTGTTTGCCATTTACAATTCCAATATTAGAGGAGAAAGCAGGATTGCAATGGTATTAAAACTTTGGGGCTTCTCTCAAACCAAAGGCATTTGTGCAAAAAAAAAATTCAAGTTCTTTCAATCTTCTCTCAAGTTATCTCCCTGCTTTTGAATCAATTCTGACTTGTATGGACCCCACAAGAAAGGACAGAATGGCCACTGTAGGTATGTCAGTCTGGGTAGGCTAGAGGAACAAATTTTATAGACACACATATAGATATAGAGAAAAGGTTTATATACATGAGGAATGGGACATTGAGCCCAGTCCAGTTCAAAGTCATAAGTCCAATATTAACCCATATGCCCTAAATCAGTCTATAAAGTCTCCTTGAGACTCACGAAGTCACAGGTCAGCGGGTGCAGAATTCTGGCACTGGCAGGGGTCTCCCCATGGTTCCTCACTTCCAGGGCTCAGGGTCCATCAAAAGCATGCCACTCCAGCTTTAGAGGTCTGCCTCTATCAGGGCAAAACAGTGTGGTCTCTCCGCCGTCTCCTCCAGCTTCTCATAGGCTGCATCTTATCTTTTCCGTGATTAATCATCTCTGAGACTAACTCCCAACAACTGGGGGAGATAGCTCCTCATCGTCACAAAGGAAAAATTGTGAGATTTCCCAGAAGTCTCAGGAAAAAGCTATGCCCACGTAGAGGCCTCATTGGTTAATCAATGGCTATCTCCAGATTAACAGGCTAGACTCCACCCGTAATTTTAATCATAAAATTAACATAAGCACATGACTGCCACAGACTACCCCTTGTTAATTTTATACTTTCACATAACTCTGTAACCATATGTAACTTTCAAATAAACAATAAAATCATATCTATACCTGACAGAATAAAACTAAAATGCATACAATTCAACATGTGTCACCATCATTTAAAAATAACATTCCATAAGTGAACAAAACAAAAGACATCCTGTGCCTTACAATTGTAGTTACAAAATATCTACACATTGATCCTACAATCCTATGAATATATATTCCACCACCTATAAGAGTTTGCAAGCCAACCACCTCATGCCTTTATTCTCCCATTTTGAGTGTCTAACTTCTATATTGCCCACTTATACCAACCGAGTGCTCTGAAGAAACAATCATATCTTTCAATGTGAACAATCTTCATTCCAGTTGGAAACTTATAAAGTGTGCATCCATTAGCAAAGACAAATCAGGACAGGCCATCCATAAAGTCAGCAATGATATGCACCAGTTCACAGCCTTAAATCACTTCTCTTCCTCTGGTCAGGTTTTGGTCAACTCAGTGGGGCCTTTTCCACTTAGCCTACCAGGGTAGCCATTGGTCGCCTTCCTTTAGACCAAGGACCCAACAAATTCTCAACATGCCTAGCTCTCTCATGCTAGGTCATGAACTTCAGACCAGTGAACCCACTCTCGTCTCCCCTTTTTCCTGTGAACCACATCCCCAGGTGTCAGTGGCCAAAGTCAACCCGGCTCTTTATTGCCACATTTCTCCTGCTTTCACCAACAAGCAATAAATCTGGGTGGTCACCTAACAAGCATTTCAGCCTGCCACAAGTTTCCTTTAACATTCAGACCCAAAGAGGAGTTATCTCATAGTTCCAGATTCCTTGGCTTCTGAAGATAATCACTAGTCAGGATTTTCCAAGGAAATTGACTCTATCCTTCTTTAGGGGGCAGTCTGACCTCTCAGACTACAAGTATCCTGAGTACTCCGAAAGACTGGGTGAAGCTACTTTCTTCAAAGAAGTGTTTCCAGGTGTGGCCTAACCCCACATCTAAGCACAAGGTGGGGTTAATCTCTTCAGAGATGTCTTTGACGCTAAGTCCTAAACCCACTAGAGGTCAATGCTTGGCTTGAGGTAACTGGATTTGCAAACTCTTCATACTTCCCTGATCCGACCCGCAGATCAGTAACATGGGTTCCTGAAAGGGGGACTGGGAATGGAGAGGACAAGAGACACGAGAAATGGAGACAAGACAGAATTCTGATCAAATCTCATTTATTGAGCCAAAAGGCAGGGTTAATATAGGCTAGCAACAGGAAGGGGAGGTACAATTTATGGAAATGAGGGGTAGGGATAATCAGCCAATCATACACATAGCTTCAAAGAAACAGCACGGGGAAAAAAATTGGCAGGAAGCAGTCCTCAAACAGGTCTGCATGCTAATTAGGTGAACTCAACAGGTCCATATGCTAATTAGGTGAACCCATGGATTCAAAGGTTATCTTGCTCACAAGCTGTTACAATACAAAAGGTCAATAAAGGGGTCACTGAGCGATGGGAATAGCATTCGGCTTCCCACATGTCTCCCTTTTTTATTATAATAGCAGATGCAGCCATTTTAATCATAGGAGAGCTTAAAGTCCTTTTGGGGACTGTGTCTATCTTAGGTTGTCAGGCAGATAGCTCATTCTTACCTGCCATAGGTCTCAAGGAATGCTTTTGGCAAACCAGGGCCTGTCTTAGGTTGGTAAGAGCCGTGCCTGATCTTACCCGTCATTGACTGTCCAGTCCAGCGCACAAAGGAAAGGGGTCTTATCACTCTAAGTCTGTGAATGAGCCACCCTTATCTTGCATCTCCAAGCAGTGGTAATGCACCTCTATAGGTTTAGCTTGCACTGCTTTGATCTGCTGCTTGATGAATGCCATAAGTTTATTAAACAGCACAGGTCCTAATGAAACAATCATTAAAATTACAACAACAGGGCCAATAAATGGGATGAAGGCAGAAAAAATGGGAGAGTTTCACCAAACATGATTTTTTGGGGTATTTTTGATCATATAAAAAACAAAGAAAGCCACGATCTTCTATACCTTTGCCTGGGGGTTCTCCTGTGCCATAATTTGGTCCTTTGAATGCTATAAAATTTAAGGTTAGTGGTTTTGGACATCCAGTTGGGGGACACACCATGGAGACAAGAATGTGCCCCTTGGATCCTGAGATAGGCTGTTGAGTGACTCCAATTTGGTGTCTGGGGATTCTAGTAAAATTTTCATTAATAAAAAATTTCCAAGCCGTTGGTGATGTTATGCTGTGCTCAGGTTCGCCACTGGAAGGTTTCAAGAATAACAGGGTCAATGCAAGGAAAATTACGGAGACCCGTGGTGCTGTAGCCTTGTAAGTCTGCAATGTACTAATACTAATTATAAGCATTGTAAACCAGCAAACGTAAGGCAAATAAGAACATAAAAAATTCCAAAACAAATTTGTTGACTGATGGTCCAATCACTGAGTGCCGTTGCAGTTAGTCCCACAGCAAATATTAATATCGATGGGACAGTTCCCAAAAATCCAATTCCAAATTATTTCCTACTCTATTCCAAGTTCGTATATCAACCGTGCCCTCTTGAGAGAACTAGGGGCATGTTTCTTTGATAAATGTCAAAAAACTTAAATCTTTAGCCTTAACCTTTACTCCCCGCGTCTTGAGTGCATCACGTAACTGTCTTACAAAGAGCTGATGCTAGCTTAATTCTTGACCCATAATTTAGGCAACAACTCACCCGTTGTTTTGGTGCAGCAGGTAATCGCGACACTGTCCGGGCAAGGAATGAGTCGACTGGCCAGTCCTTGATGAGTTGCCTGCTTCCTCAGGAGCCTCCCCATTTTCAGACGGCTGAGGACGAAGGAGAGCCGCGAGCTATTCGAGCTTTACAAAAGAGCACCTAAGTGTCACAGCTCAGTGTTGCAGCGCAGCATTATTGCTGAGGGTTGTAGCTCGAAAGTGGCAGCTCTTCAACTTGGTCAGCGAGCCGACCACGTTCGGCGCCAGTTGATCTGACCTGCAGATCAGTCAACATGGGTTCCTTAAAGGGGGCCTGGGAATGGAGAGGGAAAGAGACACGAGAAATGGAGACAAGACAGGATTCTGATCAAGTCTCGTTTATTGAGCCAAAAGGCAGGGTTAATATAGGCTAGCAACAGGAAGGGGAGGTACAACTTATGGAAATGAGGGGTAGGGATAATCAGTCAATCATACACATAGCTTCAAAGAAACGGTGGGAAAAAATGGCGGGAAGCAGTTCTCAAACAGGTCTGCATGCTAATTAGGTGAACTGAACAGGTCTACATGCTAATTAGGTGATCTCAACAGGTCCACATGCTAATTAGGTGAACTCAACAGGTCCGCATGCTAATTAGGTGAACCCATGGATTCAAAGGTTATCTTGCCTGCAAGCCGTTACAATACAAAAGGTCAATAAAGGGGTCACTGAGGGATGGGAACAGCATTCAGCTTCCCACACTTCCCAATAAGCATTTATATGTATCCTTATATTTATAGTAACAGGCATAAAAATCAGTATAAACAGCATGGTCAGAAATCAAACTTAATTCTTAAAACAGTCAAGGTCAAAACTTATTAAGCTTATCTATATCCTCTTCTAAACTCTTGTTTACACAAAAACATTGAATTAGGTCTCTGAAGGCACAAAATATATCCCTGCTTGAAGACAGGCATGTCTGACCTTCTTAAGCATTGCCCTTGAGCAGAATCCACATTTTATAAAGGACTAACCAAAGGCAGCATGCAAACAAAGTAATCAAAACTTTAACTTCCCACATTGTTTCCAGAAAATAACTCAGTAAACTGCACGGACGTATCTGACTCCTGACTAGCCAAAGTAGTTACAACACCACGAAGCAAAAGTCAAACAAGCATCTACTTTCCATCTTATGATTTATTTCTCTAGTACTCCACTCCTAAGGTACCATAATGTGTTAATCCGGGTTGGCTAGAGGAATAAATTTTATTGACATGCATATAGATATAGATATAGGGAAAAGCCCAGTCTAGTTCAAAGTCATAAGTCTGATATTAACCCATATGCCTGAAATCAGTCTGTAAAGTCTTTTTCAGACTCACGAAGTCACAGGTCAGTGGGTGCAAAATTCTGGTGCTGGCAGGGGTCTCCTCATGGTTCCTCACTTCCAGGGCTCAGGGTCCATCAACAGCAGTAGCAACTCATCTCTGGCAGAGGTCTCCATGTGGCCGCTCCAGCTTCAGAGGTCTGGCTCCAACAGGGCAAAGCTGTGTGGTCTCTCTGCCGTTTCCTCCAGCTTCTCGGAGGCTACATCTTGTCTTTTCCGTGATTAATCATCTCTGAGACTAACTCCTAACAATTGAGGAAGATAGTTTCTCATCTTCAAGAGGGAAAAATTGCGAGATTTCCCAGAAGTCTCAGGAGAAAGCTATGCCCACATAGAGGCCTTATTGGCTACTCCATGGCTATCTCCAGATTAACAGGCCAGACTCCAGCCCTACATCTCAATCATAAAATTAATATAAGCACATGACTGCCACAGTAGGTTTCCGAGACTGAAGCACTTTCCTGGAGTAGAAAGGCCCCTCTTTCTCCCAAGATGGAACTCTTGAGAAAAATTGGTGGCAGAAGAAATAAAACTGTTTTCTCTTGAGAGAAACAACAAATTTAGCAGTTCTTACAAACAACAGAAAACACGATGCACTCTCATTTAGGGGCACATTATCTCATGGACATACCTAACAGGACAAAATAAAATAGTAATCTTGGTTTCCATATACCAAACTCTCTGCCATTGCGTCAATGCTGACTCATAGGGTTTGCAAGACTGTAACTCTTTATCAGAGTGGAAAGTCCAGTTTTTCTCTGGAGGAGTTCTCCTGAGCAGCCTGTTTTCAACTGCCCACCATGCTGATTGCAGCCCTATGCAAAGCCCCTCCACCACCGGAGCGCTTTGGTTTGTATACAGGGTGTAATATCTATCTCCATCTCCCTCATCTATACCTAGCTATATCTATTTTAACCGTTACTGCTTTGGGTGCACTTTTGTGCTGCTAACCTCAATGTAGGCGAGTAAATGTGGCCTGTCATCCTACAAGACAAAAATGAGACTTTCACTTCCCATAAATATTTACGCTCTCAGGAACTTTTAACTTTAAACTCATATTTACCTATAAGTAGGAATAGATTTAATGACAGTATTTTCTTTCTTTTGGTTTTGTTATGCTTGTTTTATAAGAATCACTGACTACTTGATACACCATCTTGCTAGGCCAATGAAAGCTAAATGAGATGTATTCACTCAGTGTAAGTGAACACAATAGAAATGCATTGCTTTCACTTAGTTAATATTTATTAATTGCTATGTGGCAAAGTTTCCTTTTACTCAACTCCCATAAAGCCTTTGGACTACATCTACTCTTTTCCTGGCATCAGGGTAGTATTTAGGAATGCAAAGTGAGCTAGATTGATCCATGAGGACCCTGGTGGGTACATACTGCTGCTAGATTCAATCAGTTTGACTGATTACAATTCATGGCAATCCACACAACTGAAACAAACTTTCATGACCCAAAGAATTTTCATTGGCTTATCCTTCGGAAGCACATTATCATTCCTTTCTGTCTGTAGATATGTACAACTAAATTAAACGAAAACCATCCTTTCAGTTTGTTTCAATTTTTTATGGCAAGCCTCAACCTACCTACATTGTTATAAATGTCAGAGGATATGTTTAACATTAAAAAAATCCTTAACCAATAACTCTTGAACCAAATGAATTGAAGTTAATTAACTCTCTACTCAGTTGAAATGAGCTACCCTTCTCTCCTCGGGGGCAGTACCTAATTCTCTCCAGTACAAAGCAGTGAGTCACTGCATTGCTCAAATAGATGCTGCAGATCGTCATAAAAGCAATGTGAGCAAAATCTGAGATAAAAATCTTGTCCCTCCTCAAAAACAAATCAAAATAAAACTTTAGAGGTCCAAAACATGGCTATAGATTTACTTTTGACCATCGAGTATAAATTGTTTCCATTCTTTTGTGAATGGTTTGTACGGTTGGTTAATTTATTTTTATAACCTCTATCACTCACAACTGTGCTGCAAAATAGATTTAATTATCTCTGGAAGCCTGAAGTAACTTCCTTGGGGAAAGAGCTCTTAGACTTTAAAGTAGAATCCACATTTAGGTAGTCGCTATTCCTCCATGCCTACACACCTTCTGTGTGAGTTGTTCTATATTAAGAATGTGTGCCTCTGAGGAAAGAAAGTGCAATATAAGTAGGAAAAATGAAATATTAATCTGAATATTTTAGTACAAATTGATAATAATGTTATTAAAATATTTTAATGTAGGCTGAGCCCTGGTGATGTACTGGTTGTGCGCAGGACTGAGGCCCACTGCATTGGAGGTTCAAATCCAGCAGCAAGGCTGGGCCTCCTACACCCACCACCAGAGGGCAGTGATGCCCCAAAAACAAAAAGAAAAAAAAAACCCTAAATATTTTAATATAATTGAAAATTTCAATTTTCAATTGTATTTGTAAATATTCAAGCAGTATTTATGTTCTCTGATTAATATAAAATAGTTTTGTTTTAATTGTTTAATGAATTGATAAAAATGTTTCAACATCATCACTCCTTGGCCTTTTGGCTAAGATCAAGTATAGTCATCTGTTATTATCAGTCTAATTTCTGATACGTCCTCTATCCAAGGACAATATGGAGAAGACATAAATAGACAAAATAATAAATAGATTTTCCTTGGAAGAAGTACAGTCATAGAAAGGGGCACTTTCTCCTTAGAACCATGACTGGTGAGAATTCATTTCACATACTTTAAACATGTTATCACAGAGATGAGTGACTGGAGGAGAATGTCATTCTTGGTAAAGTAGCGGGACAGTGAAAAGAGGAAGACTCTCAAGGAGATGAATTGATATGGTGGCTGCAACAATGAGCTCAAACATGAACAATTGTGAGCATGGTGATAGGCCAGACAGTATTTCATTCTGATGAATGTAGGGTCACTATGACCTAAGAAAAACATCTAAGCACCTAAGCAAAACAACAAAGCCTTCCAACTTTCAATTTTTGTGCAAGAGTATGAATACAAATAAGACATCATACACATCACATGAATTCACATGAATCATGACATGAAATCATTTGAGCTCATTTGATGAACTCACATGAATTTGATTATCACATGAATTATGACATTTGATTATCACATGAATTCACATGAATTATGACATGAAATCATTTGAGTTCATTTGATGAATGGTGTCTGATACAAAGTTCTCCAGTGACACAAAGCAGTTGAAGCTTATGAATGTGTATGTATATGCACAGAGCAGTTTCTATCGAGCAAAGAGTCACACATCGTAATGCCAACTTTCAAGTCCATTGATCAGATATCAGCATGTTTCATGGCATATGTATCTGGCATGTCAGGTGTCAGGTTTCTGAATAAAGAGGTGAATGAATCCAAGGTTGGCATATAAAAAGGCAAATTGTTGGTCACTTTTAGCATCAGCAGGTAATATAGCAGGCCACTGGCTCAAGTCCAAAGAACTGGAGATAAGATAACACATCAGATAACAGCATCCAGGCCCAGCAAAGAATAAGCAAGATTTTCAACATTATCCACTGGAAGCTGTTCACATTCCCAAGGATTACAAAATGTTCGATCTCAACATGTTGTATTATTATGTCTTCACTACCCAACAGCTGAAAGACTTAGTCCAGTAAAGTTGACACAAAGTCTAAACTATAGATAATACATTGTACATTTATTTTTGAATTAAGATTATTTATTGAATTTTTGATTTTACAAATAGGTATAAAGGTGAATTTTAAGGTTCAATGATGAAAAGTATCTTAACATGATATTTTTGATAGATCATATTATGTATTTTAATAAATCATGCATTAAATTAAAGTCTTTTAAATATTGATACAATAAATAGACATATTTTAAAATATTTTGTGTCTAAAATTTAAATATATTTACCGATTTATTACATATTCTTAAAATAACATTGTAGGGTTCTTTTCCCTGCTTTCCATGAATTGCTAACATGTACAGATTAAGTAATTTAGTAATTGAGGAGTATTTACATTGACTCCAGGAGTCGGTAATCCAGCAAAATTTCCAATAACTTTCACTCACAAAGCCATTGTAGATTTTGTTTATTTTATATAATTTTGAAATCCAAAGGCACATCTGGAGACATTAAAAAGAAGACAGATTTTTCCAGACTCATTAATATTAAGTGTACCTATATGGGATCAAATTGGTAAGCAATTAGAAAGGTTAGATAGGAAGTTTAGGAAATAATGACTGTCAATAGAGGAGACACAACTCAGAAAAGAAGAATGAGTTGCATAACTAAAAGAATACAAGCAAAGTGACCAAATTGTACACGTAGAAATTGCTGAGTTCATATATAATCTGTTGTGGGTACTCTCAACAACAACAAAAATAATAAAATATAAAAAGAAAACATTAATTAGTTTCTCTAAGTCCCTGCTTAATACATCAAAATTTGCTAAAGCTGAAGAACATCTTTAAAATAAATGCTTTAAGATTTTATCTGAATAATTTATTCAACATTTTTCATAGATTTTTATTTGCTCTACCATATGAAAAATTTAATGCAGGTGAAAAAAGGGTAATAAGACAATGTTCTTGCTTTCATGAGCTCCATAGATGGCCGGTTTCACAAATAACAGATAATTATTCAGGTTATTCCATTAAAATTATTATGAGTTATGTGAAAAAATATAATGATCTATTATTATAACATATAATTGTCCAACATACCTTGGAGAATAAAAAATAGATTTCCAAAAGTTTAGGGTTATACTTAGAGGGTGTTTGTTTAGAAATTGGTGATTAAAAATGATCATGGCCTCTGAAAGGATTATTTTAAAGTTAGAAATGGCTTAAAACAAACAAACAGATCACAGATTATAGCGCAGAATATAGAGTCTGTGCACACACCGGAGTGTGTGGTGTCACCGTGACTTGAAGTTGCCTGCATGACAGCTGACGGCACCAAAAGGAATCTTTCCTAGACCTCTCCAAGGGGTAAAGAAATATTGAGTACATAACTTTATTCATTACAGAATTTTTACCACATGAATTTATATTACCTGCCATTTTATGTGGCAAAAATGCTGATGATAACAAACATGGTAGATAATATCAATTTATTAGAGATGGAGAGAGATGAACCATTTTTTAAAGTTTAGAGTTGATCCAGACTGTATCATCAATGGTTATACTATGCTCTACACGTTCACTTTGAGTTGTAACTGATTTCATGACAATGATTTCCAGAATTTTGGCTGGGCGTATAGTGGGTCAACTATTGGGCTGGTAGCCTTTTGAGTCTACTAGCTGCTCTCCAGAAGGAAGATGAGGATGTCAGATCTAATTAACATTTACAGACCCCAAAGAGAAGTTCTCTCTCTCATGTAAGGATTTTATGTGTCATCAGCTACTAAGTGGCAATAGATTTCTGGGTTTATTAAAACAATGAAGAAATTAAAATTGGAACTGCCAGTCCACAAAGTAAAGCCACAATGTTCAAGGAATGTGTTCTGAACACAGCTGGTTAAAGACAAACTTAGAAAGCTAAGTCGCAATATCCATATGGGTTATTTATGAGGTGTCTTAGTCCGGGTAGACTAGAGAAACAAATTCATAAACATGCATATGGATGTAAGGGGAAGGTTTATGTACAAGAGGAATGAACCATTGAGAAAGCATCCCAAACTAGCCCAGTCCAAGGTCATTAGTCTCATATTAGCTCATATATCCATCTATAAAATCTCCTTCCAACTCACGCAGCACATGCAATGACCCCAGGACAATCACAGGCCAGTGGATGCAGAATCTTGTGTATCCAGTGGTAGTAGAAGCAGGAGAAGCACCCCAATGTTGGCAGGGGTCTCCCCATGACTCCTCATTGCCAGGGTTCGGGGTCCATAAGCACTATCCAGTGGTGGTAGAAACATCTCAACATTGGTAGGGGTCTCCCTGTGACCTCATAAGCATCTCAGCACTGGTAGGAGTTTTCAAATAGCTTCTCCATCCCCAGAGGTTTGGTCTCATAAGACAAAGCACAAGTAGCTTCTCCTCTCACTCCTCCAGGACTCAGATTGTCATCAGGACTGTCATCAATGAGCATGCTGTCATCTCATCTTGTCAGTAGTTCGTTTACAAGGAACTAAGTCAAGTCTTTCTCCTCCAATTGGGAAATACCTCAAGACTTCCCAGAATTCTCAAGAGAAAGCCATGCCCACACAAAGGCCTATCTCCTTTTTATAGGGTAGACTCTACCCCTACACTCCCAGTGATGAAATCAACACAGATTAGTGACTGCCACATGAGGTATGGGTATGGGAGGCAAGATATTCCAAATAGAAGCTTGTCCATTATTGACTATATTAAAAACAGTGGCCTAATCAAATTTGTTCCAAGCTTAATTAAAGAATCTTGTGTTAGCTCAAAAAATTTTATACAGTATTCACAATAAACTTACATATTTCCAGAACAATTTATTAAGGCAACTTAGGTAACACAATTAATTTCCTACAGACATCTTTTACTAAAGGCTGTATTGTCCATTAGCATCAAAGCCACCTATCAATGTATAGCCTTTCCTTATACTGACAGCTATGGATGGAAAGGTCCATTGATGCTCATGGTTATGAAAAAAAAGCTCAGAGGTAAGGTATTTGTTAAGATTGTTTTAATTTTGAAGAATTGAAGGGAAATATGGCTTGGTTTAGCCATTTTACTTTCATTACAAGTTTCCTTTACTCTTCAATCTTTTTTTTTTTCCTCATTGCCCTATGGTGGGAGTGGGAGACCCAGCTTTGCTCCTGGAGAGCTGCTGCTGGATTTTAGTTGCCAAGCCAGTGGGCTGCAGTCCCGCACTCAACTACTATGCCACCGGGACTCAGCCCTACTCTTCATTCTTATAACACTGATGGTAATAGCCTCATTTATTTAGTGTTTCCGAGTTTTCTTATAATTTCTTTAGTCCACTTCACATAGAGGCATGGATGTCTCTAGCCTGTTTGGACCATAGACAATTTAAATATGGTAAAGAGCTAGATATACAGTCTACCCCTCTGATTATTGTTTGTGTAGACTTCTATGGTGATATGATATTGAAGCCCAAAATATTTCAAACACTAAAGGACCACCAACAGTACAGAGGTTTTGGTGGAGAGGCCATATAAAAATAGAGTTGGAAGATAGTTCTGGAAATCTACTGAAAACTAACCCATGAAAACTCTCTAAGTCATAGTCGAATGCTGTGTGGTAAAGTTCTGGAAGATAAGCTACTAGAGCAGGACACACTTAGAGTCTCACTGTGGTCACAGTCATGGACTGACCTATACATTTTTGAAGATGGAGTAGGACCAGGTAACATTTCATTATGTTTCATGTAGAGTTTTGTTTTGTTTTGTTTTGTTTTTTGGGGTGGGGGGCAGGCATCACTGGCCTCTGGTGGGAATAGGAAGCCTGGCCTTGCTCCTGGAGAGCTGCTAATGGATTTAAACTGAAAATCAAGTGGGCCACAGTCCCACGCACAACCACTAGACCACTGTGGCTCAGCCCTCATGTAGAGTTTTTATGAGAATGAAAAATACTCAAAGTTAATAGCAAAGAGATTGAGGAGAAATGAGATGGGAGAAAATTGAAGGAAATATATGTGGGAAGCCACTTTTTTGTCAGATTGCTGAACAGAAGTGGTTATGTGTTTTTATGATATGTGATCTATGTACTGATATTCAAATGCAAGCAAAGTACTCCAATGTGAAAACATTTCAACAGTCTCCAGACTAAGAACAAACTACAAGGAAGGAAAAGACTGAATGCATTTGAAGGATTAGGCACTGAAAACCTACTGAATACCAACAAATTATTTTCGATGTGGGAACTTCATAAGTAGAAGCTTAATATTGAAAAAATATAGTGCCAAGTGACAAATCACTCAAAATAAGATGAAGGGAGGTTTACTTCTCAAAATAGGTTGTAAAATAATGGCATGATGGTGGGGAATAATTTGAAATGATAAAACTGTTGCGAACATTTATTAATAATCAGAACTTGGTTTATAAAAAGTATAACTCTAGGAAAATTGGAAGCTATTAAAATGAAACAAATCACAGAAAGATCAATATTCTAAGAATTAGTGAGCAGAAATTACTTCATGCCCCCAAATAATATACAGAATCAATAAAGTACTCTAGTAATTTCAATATACCTCTCATTTACTCCAAACATCATAACCTCTGGAACCTGATCCTTCTACCTCAGCAACACACAATCCACTTTCACTTACTGATTAAAATTGGATCTCTCATAACCTCTTCTCGAACTAATTAAAAATGATTATACCTCACTGAAGTCTTTCCATGATGAATATCAGAACTCAAACCCTACTCTAGAACACCTAAACGCTAATCCCTTTTACCCCACTAATAGACCCTCCTCATCTACACACACTACAGGTTTTAACAACTATCTGATCCTCTCCTAACCTACAGAACCAACACTGAAAAGTTATGCATCCCAGAAGATAGCAGTCAATCATCAGTTCACCCAAGATGGCACACAAGCAACAGCCAACACCTGCAGCTGCCATAAAAGAAAAAAAAACTAGAAAAATGTCAATAACTTTTGACAATTAACCAAAAACACAATGGTTTACAGAGAAGCAGCATCCTTGGAACTGCCTGTGGGGGAAAAATATACCTGAGAATATTTCTTAGTGCTGCTCAGAAAGTTAGGGAATCAATCCTGAAAATAAATGAAAAAATAGAATTACTGGAATCCTCACACCTCAGGGAAGTCCATGAGTTAAGGAATAAGTAGAAATAGATAAGAACATGATGGGTCTCGATAATGGAATGACAGAGATGGCAAATGTTACCAGTAATCTAAAAGATAACCAGGCAGAATCCAGCACAGCCAAGAAACAGTTAAGTAAAGCAAAGAAATAAACCGAAAAATTTGACAAAAATCTGAGGAGAATGTGGGACTCCGTAAAACAAAATAGCGTTTGACTTATTGGGTTCAAAGAACAGGAAGATAAAAATGAATCTACAGTGAAAGCAATAAGGGGATTCTTGGCAGAAAATTTGTCCAATATCTGAAAAAAAGAAGATGATAACAATTTAGGAAGTCAAGAGAACACTGATTAGATTCAAACACTCACCCACCACCCCCAGCCCCCGCCTCTAAACTACAAGGAGACTTATAACAATCCAACGATCCAATTTCAAGGAAGAGGAGAAAACAATTCGAGCAGCTAGTGAGTAAAGGCAGTCATATATAAAGGTAAACAGAGAAGAACGAGCTCAGACCTTCCCTCAGATATCCTTCAGGAAAAAAAGAAACTGGTGTAATGTGTTCAGAAAGCTGAAGGACAGAACGACAACCCAAGAACCCTTATCCAGCAAAGCTTTCTATTAAATTTGAAGGAAGTGTTAACATTACAATGAAGTATTTACAATATTCATGAGAATAAAACCACTCCACAGCTATTTCTATGAAGTCAGTATAACTCTGATACCTAAACTAGGCAAGGATCCCACCAGAATCGAGAATTACAGGTTAATACCTTAACCTCCCTGACGGTCTGATTATGTCAGTAATTTTTGTATTCAAAACAGTGCAATGTTTTGCACAAACTTTGTTTTACATTGTAGACCTGTAATTCTTAGAAATTACTCACTTAAATCTGTCCAAATAAGAGTCTAGTAGACATCCCAGGCATGATAAAATTTGAAACACAGTGAAAATTTACCCGAAGCCACACTCAGGATTACCACTAGGGAGGTTAATGAACATTGATGCAAAATTCCTTCAACAAAATACTGGTCAATAAAATACAAAAGTATATAAAGCAAATAATTCATCATGGCCTAGTGCAATTCATACCGGAGATGGTTCAGCATATGAAAGATTATTATTTACCACTTTGACATGAAAAATTATAAGAATCATATGCTAATCACATAGTCAATATAGGTGAAAAAAGCATTCAACAATATCAAACACTATTTCTTGTTTAAGACACTCAAGAAGATAAGAATTGAAGAAAAATTCCACAATATAATACAAGGTATATATGAAAAACCAACAGCCAATGTGTTAATCAATGGAGAAAATACTAAAGCAATCCCACTGATAAAGGGGACCAAAGAAACATTCCCTTTATCCTCAAGTTTATTTAGCATCATTCTGGAGGTCCTAGCTAACAGCATAAGGCAAAGAAAAGACATCAAAACTATTCGTTTTTGGGGAAAAGAGGTGAACTATCATTATTCACAGATGGTATGATTGCATATGTGGAAAAACCCAAAGCTCCACAAGGGGACAGCTGGAAGCAATAGAGGAATATAGCAGAGTGGTAGGATACAAAATCTGAATAGCCAATAACCATGTAAGAAAATGTTCCTGATCATTATCCATAAAAGAAATGTCAATTAAAACAACTATAAGATACCACCTAATGCCTTCAATGAAAAAAATTAATTAAAAAAATCCCCAAATTTAGGAAGTAGGAAGCATTGGGGTGGGGGCTGTGGTGAGATAGAAAGACTTGTTCACTGCTGGTGGACCTGTAGGTATGAACTGCCACTATGCAAACTGATTTGACAATATCAAGAACAAATGAAAATTGAACTACCATATGACCCAGCAATCTCCTACTGGACATATACCTAGAAGGGGCAAGAAACAAACCATGGCCAGACATCTGTGCTCTGATATTCATTGAGGCACAGTTCTCAATTGCAAGTTATTAAAAACAACTCAAATTTCCGTCAATGGACAAACAGATGAATAAAAGTTGGTACATATATAGAAAGAGGTATTATGCATTCCTAAAAAGCAGTGATAAACACCTAAAACACATCACCACATGGGAAGAACTGTAAGGAATTATGCTAAGCAAAGTAAGCCACACACAAAAGGATAAGTACAACATGAGTCTGCTGAGGTAAGCTTAAAAATGTAAAAGAGGTGTAAGAGAAAAGCTACTCGATTCACACATTCCTGGGTGAGGTCCATGTAGTATGGCAGGGGCCAGATTAAATCTAGGGATACATATTGTAGCCAAATAAAAAGAGGGAAAAATTAAAATTAAAAAAGACATTGTAGCAGCACTAACCCACCCAAGGAGAACATGTTATTTATAACTCCACAGGAGAGGTATAGAGGAACCACTCTTTAACCAAGTGTGCCAAGACTTGAATGCAACACATAGACATGAAGCTTGGAACCAACAGAGAGGTCTGTGAGGCCGCCCCAATCACAGCGAAGTGGACACCCCCTCTTCCTCCAGGAGAATTCACTTAAGTTGGCAGCACTAAAGCTACAGTTCAGGGAGAAGGGCATGACTGATCAGAAAATACAGGAGCAAAAGAAGAGCAAGAAGAGAGAGTAGACTACATCTTGGTCCACCAAACACCAGGACAAAATTCCTGCTCAGAGCAGCCAATGCACAAAGAGGACCACAAGGCTGGTCTCAGCATGAGACACATCTTTCGCTGATCCATAGTATTTCATGGGACAAAACTGGAGGCCCAGTGGGAATTATGCCTGATCTGATCCCACCACCTGGGGTGAAAAGCTAATGGCATCTAAAAGAGCCACAAGGGGAGCAAAGCAATGAAGTCCCTGAGTAATACCAAAAATAGACTTTGGGGCCAGGGTATAGCACCCCATCGCTCTTGATCAGAAAACACTTGTAAAGGCCAACAAACAGACCTTGAACTATTTGTAGACATTGGGGGGGGGTTCCCGTCATTTTTGGGGTTGTTTTTTTTCCTCTGTCTTGCTTTTGTTCTTTTTATTGTCTCTTCATGCTTCTATAGGTTAGATAGGTGTAATAAACAGTCCAGAGAAGAAAACAATGAGACTGATGGATCTGGGGGGATATGGGAGAGGGGAAACAAGGGAAATGAAGCGGGTGTTAACAAAACCAAGGACAAGGGAACGACAATGATCTCAAATCAATGATGAGAAGGGGTAGGATTCCTGCTAGGGTTTGATCAAGGGCAATGCTAATGAGAGAAATTACTGAAACCTGAATAACAGTGGAACAAATGATAGGAAAACAGGAAAGTAAAAGAAACCAAAGGAAAGGACTAGGAGACAAAGGGCACTTATAGAGATCTAAATACAGACATGGACATATGTAATACATAATTATAGGGAAATAGATCTATGCACATATATTTATAGGTTTAGTATTACGGTAGCAGACAGACTCCCTTAATGCAAGAACACTTTTTTTTTTAAATAACCTGGCATTCCATTTCCAGCATGATTGCCAGGAAGGGGAATGGAAAGGTGAGAGGAGAAAGGGGGGAACTGATCACAAGCCCCTACACATAACCCTTTCCCAGGGGACATAAAACAGAAAATTGGGTGAAGGGAGACATTAGTTAGTGTAAAAATAATCAATTATCAATAATAATATAGTAAAAATAATAAATTATAAAAAGAACATTTTATAAAGTATCAAGGGTTCATGAAGGAAGAAGAGTGGAGGAGGGAAGGAGGGAGAGAAAAAATGAGAAGCTGATGTGAAGGACTCAAGTAGAAAGAAAATGTTTTGAAAACGATTGTGGCAGCAAATATACAAATGTTCTTGATACAATGAATGTATACATGAATTGTGAGAAAAGTTGTATGAAGGCTCAATAAAATGATTAACAAACAAAAAATAAAACCAGCATTAAAAATAATACCATGCAGTTCTTTATGACAGAAAAAAGAACAACAGCAGTCTCTGAACATGGGACCACTGAAGAGTGTAAGACCACCCAGAAAAAAAATGCTGAAAATGGTAACCAACAGAGATTTGAAGACAAGAATCACATTCTCACAAACACTGTCTTAAAAAGTAGAAGCAGGAAAATATGAAAAATAGATAGTATGATATGGCCACAACAAATCTACATTTAGAGTTACATACACTGAATGTCAGTGGTTTGAACACACGTACTAAAAGACAAAAAGTAACAGACTAATTTAGACAACAAGATCCTGCAATCTGTTGCCTTCAAGAAACACATATTAAACTCACAGACAAAAATAGACTGAGAGTCAAAGGATGGTGAAAAATTTACCAAGCAAATGTCACTTAAAAAAGAGCAGAAATGGCAATATTAATCTTGGACAAAATAGACCTCAAGGTGTAAGACATAACAAAAAATAAAAATGGGCATTACATAATGCTGAAAGGATCAGTAATCCAAGAACCCCCACACGTAATAAACAAATATGGTCCCAACTAAAGACCCTCAAAATTTGTAAACCAAATTCTCAAATAAATTAAAAGAGAAATCAGAGTGTAAACAATGACAGTAGGTTATTTTAAGACTTTTCTCTCAAAAAAAGATAGACCAGCAAGAAATTCAGTAAAGACAATGAAGACCTGAATAACATAATCAAACCGTCCCACTAATAGAAATTTTCAGAGCTCTCCAACCAATATCATAAAAATACACCTTCTTCTCCAATGCATATGGCTCATACTTGAAAATAGACCACATACTGGGACATAAGGCAAGCTTGAGAAAATTTAGACACAGAAAGGTCATTCAGAACTCTTTTCCTGACCATAGTACCATAAAGTTTGAAATTTACATTAAGAAGAACAGCAACAACAACAAAACTAAGACAAACCCTTGGAGACTTGGTAATATGTTTCTTTTGTTTTTTGGGGGGGCGGGGTTACTAGTAGGAGTAGGAGTAGGAGACCTAGCCTTGCTCCTGGAGAGCTGCTGCTAGATTTGAACCACCAACCCAGTGGGCCGCAGTCCCACACACAACCACTACACCACCAAGGCTCAGTCAGTAATATGCTTCTTAAAAGATAATGAATTAAAAAAAAAAAGCCAATGAGTTTTAAGCTAAAACAGAGAGGAAAGTAAGAAGTCCCTAGAAACCAATGAGAACAACAATGCAACATAATAAAACAACATGTCCAAGCTGCACACATGAAAAAGAGTATAGTCAGCACCTTAACTCAGCACCTTCAGTAGCTAATAAAAAGCCAATCATATAATTCTTCTAATGGAAAATGGAACAAAATTATAAAAATTAGAATGGAAATAAATGAACTGGAAAGCAGAAGTAAAATGAAAAGAATCAACAGAGCAAAAACTTGGTTCTTTCAAAGAATCAACAAAATCGACAAACCGCTACCAAACTTAAAAAAGGAAAAGAAGGATCATACATTAGTATCTAGAATTAAAGATGAAGCAGGAGATGTCACAACAGACCTCAATGAAATAAAAAAGATTTTTATGTTTTACTAAGAAAAACTGCATTCCAACAAATTCAATAATTTGAAGGACATGAACAGATACCTAAAAAATCACTCTCCTCACAAATTAACATGCATTAAGAGCTTGAACAGACTCATATCAAAAGAAGAAATAGACAAGGTCATCAAGAATTTCCAACCTAAAAATCCCGACAGATGGCTTCACAGGAGAATTCTACCAAGAATTCAGAGAAAAGCTGACCCCAATCCTACACAAACTCTTCTTGAATATCAAAAGACATAACAAACTCTCAAACTCATTCTATGAAACCAGAACACCCATGACACTAAAACCACTCAAAGAGAGCACAAGGATATAGAATTATAGACCCATATCTCCCACAAACATAAAAATTCTCGGCTGAGCCCTGGTGGCATAGTGGTTGTGCATGGGACTGCGACCCACTGGGATGGAGGTTCAATTTCAGCTCCACAGGAGCAAAGACTGGGCCTCCTACTCCCACCACCAAAGGGATGCCTAAAAAAAAACTGAAAAAAATTCTCAACAAAATCCTGGCCAATAGAATCCAGCAACATATCAAAAAAATAATACATCATGACTAAGTGGGATTCAAGCCAGAGATGCAGGGATTGCTGAAATACACCATATCAGTTAAAAAAAAAAAAGGATAAGAATCATAAGATCTTGGAATCACTAGGTAGGGAAGGTGTTCAGTGCTGTGCAGTACAGTAGAAGGACACAACTGACCTAGAGTGTCTGCAGGTAACCCAGGAACCTAGATTGGGTGCCTAAGGACACTGGAACACTGAATCCAGACATTTGGGGTATAGGTTCTGCACTAAATGCTGCAATTATGAGACACTAAATGGGATCTCCTCTGGGTTAACTGCACTCTTCCCCAGACCCATTTGTAACCAGAGGATATAAGAAGGAAAACATAGGGTGTCCAGGGTAGAAGAAAACAGCTGTACTAATACAGTGTACCATTGGTTGGTGAACAAGCAAGGTCTTGCAACATCAATGCTCAGTATGCAGTATTAAGAAATATGTTAATCAGGCAACCCCATGATGGCTATTCAGTTATATTCTGCTTTTGCTTGTATATTTTAGATTGTGTCTCAGAGGTGGTCATCACATTGGGGCTCACCCATTTGAAGTTGTGCAGTTTGTTTTACTATTTTTGGAAAATGAAATCCAGATACGTTGAGCCTATTGAGAAAGAAAATATAACAAGAATTTGGGGAAAGGGTTTTTTTAGGGGTGGGAGAGACATTTCCAGGATGGAAAAGTATGTTGTAAACATATATGATTATAGAAGAAACTGTTCAATTAGATTTGACATGATTGAACTATGGCAGTATATGGCATGTGAATTGGCTTCCAATCTATAGAAAATTAATTAAATGCAAAATTCATAAATCACTCGATGTTCACCTTCATGAAATTACTAATGAAGATAAGGGCTATACAGGACATTTTAAATGGCAGCTTGAGATGACAAAGGATTACAATGAAATGTGAAAAGACCTGGAGTTAGACTTACAAAAAGAGAAGAACATACTCAAGCTAAAAGAATTGGAGAAAAAGTTAAAGTCTCGAGTTTCTACAGTGAGATTCTATGAACAAAATATTGAAAGACACAGGAAGCATCAAAAACAGTCAAAGACATACCTAGTCACTATCCTGTGAATAACTAGGTGGTATACAATCATTACATGTGGTAGTAATAATCATAAACCGAAGGTATTGAATGAAGGTGAACAAGTTGCATGGAAGGAAATAGTGAAAAGGAAGGCTCCCCAAATTGATGGAACACTAATAAAAATCCTTAACAAGTTGATAAGGTATAAGCATTCACTCACCTATGCTAAGAAATTTGGAAGACAGCTCCCTGACCAACTCTTTGGAAGAGATCCTTATTTGTGCCCATTCCAAGAAATATGACCTAACAGACTACAGGAATTATCGAAAAGTGTCACTAAAATCACATGCAAATAAAATTTCACCAACAATCATAAAAAAGCAGTTGTAGCAGTATATGGACAGGATGCTGGCATTGAGTCAACTGGATTGAGGAGCTACTGTCACATGAGGGATATCATTTCAGATATCAGATGGATATTGTCTTAAACAGCGAATACTAGAAAGCTCTTTGCTTGTGTTTATTGACTATGCAAAATCATTTGACTGTGTGAATTATACTACACTATAGGTAAAATTGAGACGAATAGGAATTCCAGAACATTTCATTGTTCTCATGAGGAACCTGTGCATGGATCAAGAAGTAGTTGTGTGGAAAACAATGCAATTGCTGGATGATTTAATATTAAGAAAGATGTGCTATGGTTGTATCATTTTGCCATATTTATTCAGTATATGTGCTAGTCAAATAATCTGAGAAGCTGCATTATATAAAGTAGAAAATTGCATCAGGTTTAGAGTAATGTTAATAACATGAATTATGCAGATGGCATAACCTTGGTTACTGAAACCACTAAGAATTTGAATCATTTGCTGATGAAGATCAACAATTGCAGCCTTCCATATTGATTACAATTAAATGTGAAAAACAAAAAAAAAATACAAAGAGGACCAAAGCACAAAAGTCAAGAACTGTCATTGCGCTATCAGCAGTTTGAAACAAGCAGTCAACTCAACAGGGGAAGAAAGAGGATGTCTACATTTGGGAAAGATTGACGGGCTTAGCAGATGACAGGGACATTTCTACCCTGCTCTAGAATGTTGCTATCCGTCAGCAGTGACCTGATAACCATGGTACTGATGCCCAAGGGGGACAATTGGCAAGGTTCTGTAATGTAGAATGTCAATGATATTTTTACAGTGCGCACACACAGAGAATAGATGAAGGAATGGATTTGGGGCTTTCACTTTAGATTCACTTTAGATTCAAATCCCAATCTAAAAAAATTTATCTCATTGCCCTGCTTGATTTTTAACCTCAAGAAGATATGCTTGCTATCGCATCGGATGGTAAAGAGATGAGGTGCTGTACAGTTATTAAAAAGAATAGCCTCGGGGGTGTTAAAGGTTTGTTTTTAAACAAGCAGTCATCTAACTGAGACATTAACTAAGTCCACGTGGAAGAAACACACTAGCAAGCATGATCCAACTATTTTAAATTATATAAGCCAAATCTAAAGGAGGGAAGGTTATTAGACCTTAAAGTGTGTACACCTTGTTTGTAGAAGGCTATAGATTACATGGAAGGCAAAAATTCATTGGCAGAGTCCACAAATGAATTTAGTGTCCAGTGAGCTCCCTCCGATCATTGTGGAGGAATGTAAATAGCCCTGTTATCAGACAGAGAACACTGTAATCAATTTTGAAAGACAGATCAAATGTAATATCTTTTCATTTGATCATTTAATTTCAATGTAATATCTGATAAATTGATTTAGCCATTTCATTTTAAAAAACGAAGGGAAAATCCATGCAGACATAGCTCCTGGGGAAGCGTCTCTGACAATGGACCAGAGACACTGCCGTGCCTGCCTGCAGAAGGCGTTTGAGAGTGGTTGTTGCTGATACAGCCAGATTAACATTTAGCACCCTGTATTTGATTATCTTTGCAATCCATTTCAATTTGTTCTCATTTAAAAATATTTTCTGCTTTCTTTTCTATTGAGAATTCTACCTGTTTTACTTTGTTATGCATGTTTTTTTGGTGTTGTTTGTTTGCTTGCTTTTAAATATTTTTCTGTACATTAAATCCACGATAGGTAAATACATACAGACAGTAACTGGATTAAAATTTCCTCAGTGGTATATATGAACTATATATATGTATGTGTTTTTATATATAGTTCAGATTTTCTTACTTCACATTACCATGTAAGCAGACCATGCTGTGCAAAGTATGGTATTGGAAATTATTTTCTTCTTCTTCCAGTAAACTGTATTAGGCATTCTACTCTCTTCTTGAGCCCTGGAAGAGAAGTGGTCAGTACTCAACTGCTAACCAAAATATCGACAACTCAAATCCAACTGTGGCCCCACACCGCACACGTGCATACACACACACACACTCACACACACACACACACCGCATTGCAGGGAAAATGTTTAGTCTTTCCAAGAAGGTTAATATGAGTGGGAACCATTTTGACATAAATAAATTTGGTTACATTTTCTGCTTATAGTATATATATATATATATATATATATATATATATATATATATATAGTTTGTAGTATATCGATTTAATCTATATACTGGGCATTAAATTGACTCAGGACATAAAGAGGTGAACTAAAATTAAGAGTATTCAAGACACATAGAAGTTGTGTATCTGCTCATTTTAATTCTATGTGTTTCCACATTTCTTTTAAATGTCAGTCAATGTACATGATGATATGTATTGTACATAATTAATGATTTATCTACTGAATAAATGTATTAACATATAGGTGCATCTGAATCTGTTTAGTTTAAAGGCACTAAAAGTAAAACTGCCAACAATTTCCCATTTCTTATGTACTTTGGAACAGTAGGACACCAAATACCTAACAGCATCAATGCATATAGCCACGTATAGTTCTTTTTGTATAACTATGGTGACCTTTATCTTCCATCACCCATACTTTGGCTGAGAGCTATGCACTGCTAGACAGTTTTATCATTGAGCTGGTTAATTATATCAAAACTGCTAAATCAAATGTAGATTTCTCTTTTGTATAAATTTTTCCCTTGTCCAAAAGAACCTTTTGAAAACATTTTTTAATGACATATTTAGAAGCCAATTATTGCCAGATAGTTTTTGGTTTTTTTCCACTAAAAATGTTCCAGAGGACACTTATTGCCAACCTAAGAAGTTTACCTAGCACTAATCTAATATCTGCCAGAAATTCAAGCCGGGCTCAAAATAGGACATGGAGTGAAGGATATCACTGGTGATGTCAGATGAACCTTAGGTAAACACAGAAGCTGCTATTCAACTAGAAAAAGGGTATACTGAGTGTTTTTAATCAAAGAAAGTGTGTTATCATTATTGTGTCCTTTCACAACACTTAATCAGTCTTTAAGCTAAGCAAATAATTAAAGAAACCGAATTATATTGAAAGAATGCTCATTAACAACCTGTGATATGGAGGTGACCTCACCTTGCTTTCTGAAAATGAAGAGGAATTTAATAATCTACTGATAAAGATAAAATAATACATACCCCAGTATGAACATATCAATATAATGAAAACAAAATTCTTGAAATTGGACCAATAAACAGCATCCTGATTCTCAGGAGTAAAATAAGTGAAGTTTCAAGGATTTCATTTTACTTTTATTCCCAATCAACACCCAAGGAAGTACCAGTCAAGAAATCCAAGACTCTAGTTTGCTCTTTGAAGAGTTACAAAACAAAGATGTCACCGAGAAGACCTGAATCAAATCATGATATTCTCAACAGTCTCCTAGGCATGCCAAAGTTGGCAATGATAAGGAGATCAATGAGAAATGAATACCTTTGAATTATGGTGCTGGCAAATAATATTAAATAGTTCCTGGTCTGCTAGAAGAATGAGGAAATGTGTCTTGAAAGAAGTAAAATCAGAATGCTCCGTAGACATGGGGATAGCAAGATTTCATCACATTTACTTTGGAAAGTTATGAGGAGAGACTGACCCCTGGAGAAGGACATTCTGGTTGGCGAAGTAGAGGTTCAATAAAAGAGAGGAATACTTTCAAGAAGACAAGCTAACACTATGGGTTCAATCATAGGAAAGAATGTAAGATGACACTTGAATGGGCACTATTTCATTCTTTTTTTTGCAAAGGGTCCAAAGAAGTTAAAAATCTCACTGCCAACAAGGACTTTCACAGTGTTTGAGAATGCATGAAAATTCAAACTAAATATATAGGGGAAATGGAGTAGTTTTATGATAACCTTACTTTTATTAAGTTTAATTTACCCTTCTGCTCTGAGTTCTACCAATAATCCTTAGATCCACAGAGTGGTCTATAACAAGGTACTCTCTTCTCAACAAAGTTCATTCTACTAAATAAATTAGGTCTAAACTGTTGAAAAAATTTTTGTTTTAAACAGAAGCTATATTTTGCAGCTTTATAGTCCTTTTCACATGATCTTGGTCATTTCAGAGAGAAATTGTCCTGGTACCATGAAACTGCAGCACATTTTATGAAGAAAGAGTATAAAAAATGACTCTTGAAACTGACAAAATAGATATGAGATCCACTGTAAAGGCAAATGGAATGGATCCTATATATTATTTCACATCTAGTAATAGTAATCTTTAAGATATAAAATCGTATGCTTCCAATTTAGTAGAAACCTTAAAAAGGAATAAAAATTGCATTTGAAAAAATTAATTGCTATCCAATTTTTGTTATAGAACTGAAAATTCTGGATATGCTAAAACCTTGGATAATTTCTTTTGGTTCCTCATTAAATTTAACTTTAACTATGAGTACATATTCTGAAAATTTATTACTTTGGGAATTTCAATTAGATACTTCTTGTTTCCAAGAAAATCTTGTCCAATTACCAGTGCTATACTTATTACTTTTGAACTTTAAGAACATCTTGTAAACTCACTTTATCTGCTTTCCCTCATTTGTAAAGTGGCAACCATGCTAGTGACCACTTAACACTGATTTTGAGATGGTAAGATAATAAATGTAAATGTCTTAGACATGTATAGCACATTATAAATAAATAAATATTACATGTCATTTCATTTACATTAATATATCTATTTTCATCAAATTTTATCTCTACTACAATACACATTCTAAGTCTACCTTACACAATTTAAGTATGCTAGTGGAGAAAAAATTCCAGATCAAATATACCCCATAGGAACCTTTTTATTAAGCATTAAACAGGAGAAATACAATCATCCCAGATGAGGCGAATCACCAACATACACACAGTAAAGAGGCTGATGGAAGTTGACATTATATACAGCAGAACACAAAGAAATGATGGCAAGATTATGATTGCTGGCAGATAGGTCAAACGTTTAGCAAGTAGGAGCACAAAAATGGAGGCCTCAATGAGGACACAAACATAGTTGCAGGTTAGACTGCGATGCAGACTTGTTCTAGGACTTTGATTACCTGCCTAAGAGGTGAGCCAGGTATGACCCATGATTTTGAATCTTTGAGGGAGAGTCACCGTCATCACTTGATCAGTCATGGTGGGTTCCTGCAAGGGGGACTGGGAATGGAGAGGGCAAGAGACGCAAGAAATGGAGACAAGACAGGATTCTGATCAAGTCTCGTTTATTGAGCCAAAAGGCAGGGTTAATATAGGCTAGCAACAGGAAGGGGAGGTACAACTTATGGAAATGAGGGGTAGGGATAATCAGCCAATCATACGCATACCTTCACAGAAATGGTCGGAAAAAATGGTGGGCAGCAGTTCTCAAACAGGTCCGCATGCTAATTAGGTGAACTCAACAGGTCCACATGCTAATTAGGTGAGCCCATGGATTCAAAGGTTATCTTGCCTGCAAGCCATTACAATATAAAGGTCAATAAAGAGGTCACTGAGGGATGGGAGCAGCATTCGGCTTCCCACAATCTACTAGAAGATAAGCCCAGGACTTCCAGTTCCTACTTTGGTTGGGCATCTGATTGATCGACTACTTTAAATAAATACCTAGATAAATCCCCAAGAGTCCAAACATATTGTTCTTGAGGACCAACTCTCCTCTTTAGTTTGCCCTAAACTTGCTTAAACTTAGCCACATTTCTGAGGTAAGCATTAGCCAGAATTAGGTAAATAACCTAAAACCTTAACATGGCATTGAACTTCAAAATGGAGTTAAAAATCCAGATGGTAGAATGTAATCTTATAGAAACCAATGATTTTAGAATTTAAGTTCTCATTCACAAGAATGAGTAATGGGATCCAAATTCTGACCCTATTTTTACCTTTGTAAGACAAAAGCAAAAGTAAGTATTTTTTAAAAGAATAATAAATTGAATTATTTAAAAATTATTACTAATTGGGATTTATTACATATATCATATCATTCTATAGTTAGATCATGCAACTGCTCCCACAATCAGCTTCCATAACTTCTTCTACCTAGATTCCTTGACATTGTCTGCCTATTACCACCCCCCACACTACCATCATTATACCCCCTTCCTCCCAAAATCCTTATCCTACTTGTACTTATAGGTTCATCTATCCTGAGGTTCATACACTGAAAAATGAATGTGTCAACATATAACACAACTCAAAGAGGGTGACCTCCAATGACATAGCATCTTTCTACACACACATACCCTAATAAGTACAAAGAGAAAACAAGCAAATCATTGCAAACCAAAAATATAGAAAAATTTGAAAACCAGATCAGGTCCAACCTGTATTATAGGGGAGGTCTACAGATGACGTTTTAGCTATTCAAGTCATAGTTATGCCTATGATCATCTTTACTCATCTCTCTGAACCCCTCTGTATAGTAGCCACTCTCCTCCCACCCTCAATTTTAAATAGTGGATTTTCTCTGGAGGCTTAATTCCTGTTCAGTGCCACAAAAGATCTTTGACACATTATGTATATAATTATATATAATATATATAATTGTTCTTCAACTGAATGTTAGTTCTTACATTATGCCTCTGCTCAGCACTTGCCCTCAGGAAGGGAACACAGAAGTATAAGTTCCTGGAGCGATAGCAAAATGTGAAGAATTCAAATGGTACCTAGCTTTCAGATAAAACAGCATCTGGGTTCTTAAATTGAAGTCTTTTCACTAAATTCATTTCTTATTTTGTTAAAAATAATTTTACCTGATAAAATTCTGTTTTGAATGTTCAAATGTATTAAGTTTACAAAGAATTTATACATAGCGTACCTGAAGTTTGGTCAAATCAGTGCAATGGTTTGATTCTTTAGCAGTACTCTTAATATACACACAGTGAAGAAGAAAGATGTAGGGACACAAATCAATGCTAACTACTAATTGATAAAGCTCTATTGTCTGGAACCAACTGTCATTAAGGGATGAGATCAACCTCACCACTATTTTAATAATTAAATCCTTCATTAAATAGCTTGGCTGAGAGTAGGCTAGCACCCAGAAACCTCTCCATTTCAGAACAAAGAAATTCTAAATATTTTATAATTCAAAATGGGGGGCTGGCTCAAGGGAAGGGATGTTGTAGCCATTACATTCTTATCAAGTTGGCAAGGTAGAGGGGTTGGGGAAACAGCACAGTTGTAGCTATTAATTCAAGCTCTTACAATAGAGGGTACAGTTCTTGGTAATTGGGAAGGCAGGGTTTGGAGACATCCTGGAAGAGGTAAGGTCTTGTGGGGAGATGTGGGAGGGGAAAGAAGAGAAGGGGATTTCATGCTAGTAGGGTTTAAAGGCAGTTTGAAGCCAGATGAAGTTACTCATAGTAAGCTAGATTATTGCACTCGAGAGAAACAGTTTTCTTTCAAGTAAAGGGTAACATAAATTATTCACTATTCGAAATTTCTCACCATGAAATTGATTAGAGTTTTAGTAAGGTGTGACACACAACTTAGAGTAGAGTACATCAATCATATAGATGATTCAGCAAGATAACATAAAGCCCTCAGATTTACATTGCGTTTTGGTTACATACTTTATGACGTTTTAAAGTACAGATCCTGTATCAATAGGACTCAGACAAGGATCACCCTTGGTGATACAAGTAATGTCATGTGTTTCCCTCAGAGCAATCCAATCTCCTGCTCATCAACATACACATGACCTATTGGTCATGAATCCCCACTGGCATGTACTGAGAGACATTGTAGGAGTTTATACGCAATAAAGGTGGCTGTATCACATTTCCACATGGCATGCAGTATTTGATTTTATCCCACTTCCCTCACTAATGAAAACCTGTTCAGCTGAAGTGAAGTCTCTTCTGAGGAAGGTCTTCAACATGTTCAAATAAGGGAGTGGTAACAGGGTTTAAAATGCTAAAGAGTTATACCCTCCATTGCCTGGGAGGCCAGATTGAATGATTACATAAACAAGTCATTCCCCATGTTTGTCCTCATAGCATTGGTTTCATATGGTATTTGCCTTTTTTGTAATTGACAAACTTTACTCAGCATAGTATTCTCTAGGTGCAATCAAGTCATGAGGTGCTTGGTAGTTTCATCATTATTTTAAAGCTATGCATAGTAGTCCATTGTGTGCATGTAACAAAGTATTCATTTTTCTACCAGTTTTTAAAATTTTTTATCCAACTTCTTGTACTGTTGCCATGAGCATATAAATATATGTGACTATTTGTATTATTTCTCTTACTTTCTTTAGGGTAATACCCTGCAGAAACATTACTATGTCAAATGAGCTTCTCATTCTCAGTTGTTTCGGGTAGAGATATTTTACTTTCCACTATGATTGTACATCTTTACAGGCCCACTTTACTGTATGACAGTTCATTTCCTCTCAATGCTTTCTGACATTTGTTGTTTAGATTTCCATTTCCCAGATGGTCATAGATTATGAGAATATTTTCCATATGTTGATTGTCCATTTGAATATCACTTTTGGTGATCTTTCTGTTCATGTCATTTGCCAAATTTTTCATTGGCTTACTTGTCATATTAATTGCAGTGCTCTAAAAGTTTTAGAATTTAGTCGTTTATCTGTTGTGTCTTTGCTGAATAATTTTTCCAGATCTTCTGATTGTCTTTTTAATCTTCTGATAAAAACTTCTGATGTGAATTGTGCTAGATAGAGTTAACTAGAAAAACAAATTGAGACGTTTATATATGTATATATGTATACAAAAAGCTTTATACCAAGAAGTAATTATACATCCAAAGAAATCACCCAGTCTAATCCAGCTCAAGCCCATAAGTCTGACACTATTCCATGTAGCATTATTCAGACTCATACAGCCACATGCAATGGTACAGAATTCAGGAAGATCACAGGCTGTGGGTCCAAAATCATAAGGATCAAATGGCAGTGGATCTTAATAGCAGTCAGTGTCTACCAGCAGGAAGATGAAGGCAGGGAGAGGTGGAGTGGGGGGAGGGAGTGTGGAGGTGCCCAAGGCCTTCTTAATGAGAACACCACATCTGCAAGGAGGTACGCTCAGACTGTGACGGAATTGTCAGGTTGAATACCACTCCTACTTCAAGCTGAAATGAAATTAGGTAACTATGATACACATAAATGTCCTATTTTAGTAGATCCCAGTAGCATATTGTCTTCTATTTGTGTTTGCTTCCTTATTTACATTTGGAAGCATGTGTACACCTCATGTTATGCAGATACACACATCTATCGTGTCAAGCACATTTGTACGTTTGTTGCTGTCATCATTTTGGTAAGTACTGTGCGCTGACCTACTATATCCAATTGCACCACTCAAGCTCTGCCACCATTATTTCAGAACATTTTCTTTCTACTTGAGCCGTTGGTATCAGCTCCTCAATTTTACCCCTCCCTCTCCCAAATTCCTCCCTCACGAACCCTTGAAAATTTAGAAACTATTATTATTTTTTCATATCTTACACTGACCAATGTCTCTCTTCAACTACTTGTCTGCTGTCTGCCTTCATGTGATTGGTTCCCCCTTTGTACTCCATCTTCCCCTTTCCCTTCTGGTATTGCTACTCTCACTATTGGTCCCAAGGGGTTTAATCTTTCCTGGATCCCTGTGTTGTGAGCTCTTATCTGTACCTGTGCACATGCTCTGGTCTAGCTTTATTTGTAAGGTAGACTTGAGATCATGATAGTGGGGGTGGGGGGTAAGAAATAAAGAACTGGAGGATAGTTGTATGTGTCATCAGTGCTAAACTGAACCCTGACTGGCTCATCTTTTCCTTGTGAATCTTCTGTAAGGGGATGTCCAATTGTCTACAGTTGGGCTTTAGGTGTCCACTCTGCACCACCTGTCATTCACAATGATAAGATTTTTTTTCTGGATCCTTGATGCCCAATACCTGATCCTATTGACAACTCATGCTCACACAGGCTAGTGCACTTCTTCCATTTGGACTTTGTTGCTTCTCAGGAAGATGGCCACTTGTTTGTTTTCAAGAATCTAAGACCTCAGACATCATATTTTTTGTGGTCAGACACATCGGCTTTCTTTACCACATTTGCTTATGCACACATTTTCTCTTCAGCAGTCATGTCAGGAAGGTGACCATCGTGGAATGTCAGCTTAGTAGAACAAATTCTTCTTGCATTGAGGGAATACTTGAGTGAAAGGCCCAATGTCTGTCTGGTACCTGACACTTAACTTATAAATATATGCATTTATGTCTATTTCCCTTTCATTATACATAAATATATTTACATATGCAAATTCCTGTATTTGGAGCTCTATAAATGCCCTTTGCCTCCTATTTTCCTCTATTTCCTTTTACTTTCCTCTTGCCCCACTATCATTTTCAGCCTTCACTTTCGTGTTGGCAAGGAGGGCATAGGAGACCTGGTAGGCCTTGATCAAAGGCATTTTAACTGAGAGGAATTACTGAGTCCTCAATGAAGGCTGAACATGATAGTGGGACAAGAAGAAAGTAAGAGGAAACAGAGGCAGGAACTAAACTCTGTCTTACAATGTAATCAAATTGTGTGTACTTTTAAAATTGCTTCTTTTCAATATTAACTGTATGAAATAATAAATTACCTTGCTGCATATCATTTTTATACTTGAAAATATCAACAGAGGCAAACCAGTTGTTAAATTATTTAAATCCCTCCACTGTGTGTATTGTTTGCTTACATGTTTCTCTTTTCCCACCAACTATCTCTTTCTGTTATTACTTTTGCATTATGTGATATATTTTCACAATACCTGCTAATTTTTATTGCTTCTCACAAAATATATTTCTGTCAGTGTTACAAATTTCTGAACCCCTACATATGCCCCTTTCTCTTCCTTACTTTTTCCCCCCTTCTTTATACTCTTTCTTTCTGTTCTGTTTCCCATTTTTGGCCCTTTACCCATTGTTTCTTATCTGACTCTCATTAATAATCTACCAAATCATGTGAAAGAACAAGCTATTGCTACAAGACTCTGTCAACTACACACCACTAAAAATTATACCAAAAGGCTATTGAAGCAGCAGTCAATTTTAGTACACACACACAAAGAAAAGAAAAATAAGCATAAACACAAAAAAGTTACTCAACCCCAATGGGTTATTCAGGAAAAGAAGCCCTGAAATTTCCAGTAGTAGGAAAGAACCCAGTGATAAGTTATAGACAAATATTGTTTAGGTACCTTCAATGAATGGAGGAAAGAATGTTCTGAGGAGCAATGGTTTTGAAGCAAGGCAAAATCCATGCAACTTCAGTCCTTTGTTCATTATTTCCATATTGCTTCTTAATTGATCTCCTCATATGAAATCTTCTTAATTTTCCATCAGCATCACCAGCTGGGTGACTTATCCTTAGCCATCTTCTTAGATAGGAGTAGGACCACATTTCTTTAGAGCATGGCCAGAGACATAATCATCAGTGTGTTTGAGATGTTCGGAACAGTCAGGCAACTTCTCTGATGTGAATATTTTATGTTTATCTTTGAAAACCTCATTCTGCTTGTGCTGAATTTACAGAATTTTTTCTTACAATGTTTTTGCTCTGTACATTTTTGAAGGGCATAACTCACTCCCAATATCTCATAGGAATTTGGGCATAACACAAAGATGAAACAAATGACAGTGTGTGACCTCTGGCTGTTTGACAACTTTCTTCTTTATTTATGTTTGTTTATTGTAGTAACAGATGCAAGGGAATAAAAATGTATATTTTGAATTTTCTTATATTAATAAACATTTCAAAATAGTTTCATTTGATTTTTATATCTATGGATGAAATAAACATTATTCCAAGTGCTTATAATATGCTCTTGTACAGATGAAGGCTAAAAATTAATAAGGATTGTAAAAATGTGCTTTCCATATTGGGCAATTCCTCAGCTGTTTACAAGTGCCATTTTCACAACCTTTTTAAACAACTTAACAAAAATTTCCATATCTATGGGGAAAATATGTATGTATGTGTGTGAATTATGAAGAGAGTATGCATATATCATGTTTAAAACCTGCAGAAGTGAAATGAAAGTAAAGTAAGGAACAAAAGAAAGAGAAGAGCATAGGAAAATCAAGAAGCAAAGGAGGAAGCGAAAGGAACAGAAAGCAAGAGACTCTATGAAGTGACGCAAATGATTACAATGATGAAAAGTATAGTTTAAGAATAGTAGTGAAAATTGATAGGCCTCATAATATATTTCACAAGGAAAAGGAGAGAGAGAACAAAGAGAGATCATGGGTTGGGAAAGAAAAACGTGTTAACAAACAGTAAAACAAGAAAAATAAAACCATGCTGTGTGTGTTTTGGGGTTTTTTTTTTTTTTTGAGCCCATTGTTACAGTACAAATACACTTGTGTGTTAGAAAAAGCAGAACTAAAATTAAAGAGAGAGAACAGTTAAATGGAAAGAAGAAAGAAAGGAAAGAGGAAATGCGTAAGGTTTTGCTTTAGTTTGGTTGGTGACAGTTGGATCCGTGATGGCAGGGTTGCTCATGGAAGTAAAGAGAGGGAAAGAGAGAGAGAGAGAGAGAGAGAGAGAGAGAGAGA